>SNQJ01S0142675.1:524-12528 GCA_010110895.2 Picea sitchensis
ACATCAAGGCAATGGTTGTAAGTTTCTCTTTCAATTAATATGATACAGTAATATGTTTCTTTCCCATAAAGTTAGATCTACTTTATTACATAACTCCTTGATCATATGTATAGATTAGCTATTGGATATATTATTTGCTTTCACTT
The DNA here is from genome assembly GCA_010110895.2 of Picea sitchensis. Lineage (NCBI taxonomy): Eukaryota > Viridiplantae > Streptophyta > Pinopsida > Pinales > Pinaceae > Picea > Picea sitchensis. Next base: position 671 of record SNQJ01S0142675.1, read on the forward strand.
TGGTTGGTTTGTGCTGTTTTGATCTTGACTGCACAAGAGCACTGGAGCGAAGCAAGGAACAACAAAGACTAAGGAAGCGATTACAAGGTACATATCTTCTTCTCACTTCCAATTTAATTCAATAGTTAGATCTAGGGAAAGCAGTATATTTTGTCTTGTTTTGTTCTAGATCCAGGTGGATCTAGGGAGATCGGTTTGTGTCCGCACTCACGGATTTATCCAATAACAACCAGCTCATCTTCATCCTTATCCTCCATATTTTGGTGAGTACCTTCCTCATTTTACCGGAGAGAGTCATGTTTCAGCTGAAAAACATTTGGAGGCTTTTGAAAATTTTATTGATAATCTGGAAATTGTTCATGAAGATATTGTTATGAGATTATTTTCTAAATCTCTAACTAGAGAGGCTGCTTTATGGTTTATAGTTTTGGAACCTAGATCAATCAGTTCATGGACTGATTTCTATTATGTTTTTTCAAAACATTGGGGTGAGAATAAATGTCTTGATCAGTACCTTAACGATTTTTGTACTTTGGAGATTCGGCCTACTGAGATCGCTACCATGGTATATTATCTGATGGCTCAGCATAATGAACTTGTCCTTCTCTTGTTAGAAAGAAAATCTTCATCATTAGGGAACTTGTTCGAAGACTCTCAAGAGGTGGAGGAGAATATCCGTGCTTCTAGGAGGATCCGACAGTGGGTTGACTTTGACAATCTGCTTGCACATGAGCAAAAACAATGTTAGTATGGTTCAGATTCTGAGCAGGAAGGTAATGAGTGTGAAGCAGATTTAGAACAACATAAAGCATACGAGCTTATTTCAGATTCAGATCTGAATTCGTCAACATTGGCAGAATGTTATAGAGATAGGGAACAAGAAGGTGATCAGTTTTCCAGAAAAGGAACAACCATGGTTGAGCAGGAGAGAAATGAGGTTGGAGCAGATTTGGGATAGCAGCCAACATGTAAGTTCAATTCAGTTTCAGGGTTAGACTTTTCAATATTCGTTGAGTGCTCTAGAGACAGGTATGCATGTGAAGCTTATGATCAGTTTGTAAATCAAGAAGAGCCTATGATGACTGTTGATTGTGAAATAAATTATATGTTCTCAGTTGATTCTTATCCATGTGATGGAGATCCTATTTTTTTATCCTCTTGTGAGCATTATTCTGATAAGGAAGTTGTAGTTTTTGATGATCATGAGTTGATCTCAAGAGGACAAGAAGATGATCAGTCTTCTTGCAGAGGAACAGTCATGGTTGAGAAAGAGGCTGCCATAGATGCACAACTGTTTCCCGAGGAGCAGCATGTTTCTTACCTTTTTTTCAAGGATCCAGTGGCAGCCTTCATGGAGTTATACTTTTCAGAGGGATTGAAAGTTTCAGATTTCTTCAACTCGCCCATGTTTTCAGGTAAGTATGGTTTCCTGAATAGCTCCTTATCACTGTGGTTCCATGTTCAACATCATTTGCTGATCAGTAATAAAGACAAGATTTCGTCAGTGTTTAAATTGCTTGGATGGCTTCTATTGAAATCAACATTCACCTAACAAATGGAAGAGTTGGTTAGTGTAGGAGTAGGAAATAAGCTCGCTGCCCGAGCATTTCCAGATTGCAGCAGAAATAGTAGTTAACATTGGTTGAATAAAGGCAGGTTTTCAAGGTTTTTGGCACAGGATTTGAAAGTTTTCAGAGATTGGTTTCACAGGCTAATTGACTCCATGCCCAATGGAACACTAGAGTTTAAGTTCTGTTTGAGTTTTCTCCAAGAAAGGCATCAGATCTGGAATTCTTGAAACCTCACAGGGAGGCTTTCATCCCCAGAAGGAGCCAGATGTTAGTACTCAAATTTTTCCCAAAATTTGAAAACGTCTTTCGTGTCAAAATGGTCAAAATCGTCAGTCATTTGTCTTAGGTCATAACTTCTGAATTCGACACTGAACCATGATGAGTCTTAATAAATTTTTTTGTCTAAACTCCTATGATTTTTTATCTATCTTCTGACCTGCAAAACCAAAAAATGGAATTTTATTAGTTTTCCTAAAAAACTTCATTTACAAGTCTTCTCATATTTTCAAATAAATCTTTATTTAGTCCTTTTTCTAATTCACAAGTGAGCGCAGGCCCAAGCCAAAGCTCGAATCTAGTCTATCAATCCATATGCCATACAACATCCAAGCCAAAGCTTGAGTACATGTCACAACCACTTAACACATAAACTAAACTAAGTGTTAGTACTCAATGCACCAAGATATGATTCAAGCCTTGAGATATTAATACGCCAAATCGACTTAAACAGAGTCCACATGTCAAAGTTAAGTACAAACACTGAGTTTCACTTAAATCCCCTTATTGAACGCTTTGTCTAAACCACGTATCAAGAATGATCCTGTTTTGATTGCTTCTTTAGTTCGCAGCATTCCTATATTTCAGATCATCATCAAGCTTGTAGATATGGAGGATCTCATCTCGTAAATATATTAGGGAGATATACAAGTTGATGTTTGAGTATTTGCAAATTTTGGGAATTGACAGCTACAGAAGTAAAAGTGGATCAGATCTATCATTCGGCTTGCCCCGCGCCATGTCCTCAAGTGGTTCCCAGGCCTCCTCCAACTCCCTCGCATTTACCTTACCATTCTCACAGGCAAAACTGTGAATTCTGGTGACTGGGGAGTTGGCTTCATCAGATCTCATAATACCAAGTGTCAGATTGTAGGTTATGCAGAGCTCAAAGGGTTGATTAAATTATTGAGCGTAAAAATGCCATGGTCTGCGCAGTCTGATGTAAACCCTAGTCTTAACACACACACACTGATTCCTGTCTGGAAGAAATGTGTACAGAATACGCTTGTCATGTTGGATTTCTTGGCTCAACACCTAAAACGTAGTCATGGATGATTCAGTGGAGCATGATGAGGAGGAGATTCAGAAAGGAATGGATCATCAGGGGACAATTCGAGTGTGGATAATATTGTTCCATTTCTTGAGCGCATTGACAATGAACTCTTCAAAAGCTTGCAATGTATTGATCCTCACACAAAGGATTAGATTGAGAGGCTCCGAGATGTGCCTCTATTTATGGTCCTTATTCAGAATGTAAACGACTGCTATCCATCTCAAGCACCTGTTTTAAAATCTTCAGTTGGTAATGCAAAGCTTTTGCCCCATGGCCCTGGTGGTTTTTATTCTGGTAAATCAAGTGCGTTACTGTAGAATTCAACAGCTAGGCCATTGACAGCCTTGGAGACGACTGTAGGGGAAGATGAGCCTCTTATTCAAGGTCCATCTGGAGGATCTAAATCTTCTTTAGGTATTCCTAAAGTCCAATAATTGGAAAAAGATAGGTTCTCAGTTCCCATGTCTGTTACAGAAAAACCTTTAGCCTCAGGAAAACCTACTGACTTAGATAGGAAGTCAAAATCTTTGATGGAGGAGTATTTTAGTGTTCGGGACTATGAAGAAGCAAAGCTGTGTGTTTAGGAGTTGAAATGGCCGGAGTACTATCCTGAATTTGTTCGACAAGCAATCATGATGTTAGCTATGGATAGTAGTGATCGTCATGTTGAATTTGTTGGGAAGCTTCTAGAGTTTTTGTATTCTGAAAAGACACTACCCGATAAAGACATAGAAGCTGGACTAATGCTCATCACTGATGGATTTGATGATATGGAAATTGATATACCATTGGCACCAAGATTTCTTGGTGAGCTAGTTGGAAGACTCTGTTTAGCAGGAGCAACGGACTTCAGAGTCCTAAAGGATATCATGGTAAAGATGGAAGACAAACCAAGGTAAAGGGCAATCTTCAACTCAGCTCTTCGTATTATTAAATCAAGCCCATATGCAGGAGCATTGGGTGCTCAAAGTGATGACCTGATCGAATGTGAGAAGCTTATCTCTTGAGAGAGCCCCTCTAGATAGCATACTATAGTCCATGTCCTTAAGGATTTTATGGACTATAGTAATCCTGCTGCAACCTCATGAATCTGATCCAAGTCTGGAAATGATCCTAAAGGGACAATAGTGCAATCAGAGTACAAATAAGCAGAGGAACAGGAGAGGAGCAGGAGATTGGATGAACAGCTGTTGGTGATAGAAAGAAGGGAATTTCTTCTAAGAATCCTCGAAACTAAATGCAATCATGCAGGTGAATAAAGTTTTGAGATTTTGATTTTTGATAGTGATGTGATTTTCGGTGGTTTAGGTGAGCCCAGGAGCGCTCATTAACCACTGAAAGGGGGCCTTTTCGGTGGATAAGGCATTCAAAACTCAATACTCTTAACCACTGAAAGTCTGTAATAACCAGAATGCTTGAAATTCCGCACAGATCAGAAATTTTCGAATCAGAATGAGACGAAACTTCTTTGAATAGTCAGATATTGAATTATCAAGTCATATTTAAAGACTATTTATAAGAGATAAGGTAAGAAGAAGAATTTTAATCACATTTGGCATCTTTTCATAGGCAAAATTTCAGGGGTTTTTGGCCACACATCATCAGCTCGAATTTATCTTTAGAAGAACAGGTGGAAGAAGCCTTGGAAGGCTAATCTTCACGTCATCAACAGTCAACACATCTTAAGGACCATCTCATAGGGATTATCCTCCTTTTGGGGTTTATCCCTATCTTTTTGTAAATATAATTTGACTTTCTATTTTTAGTATAGAAGATCCAGTTTTCTAGGATCTGGAAATTGTATGTAAAGGCTATAAAGAAAGGAACATTGGAGGAATAAGGGTTCGATTTTGAGTTCTAAATGCTGATACTGTAAGAAGAGACTTATTCTTAATATATGAAACATTGCAAGCTTCCTTCAGTTGTGTTGTCATAATTTTCCTTTTCTGTTCTCTGATATCTTATGAGTGAATGATTTCTTTATTGGCACTTATTCAATCTAAATGCAACTATCATCTCACTAACTGATTGATTAAGTTAAGAATCATAAGTTATTTCCTTAGTTCTTAAACCCATTGTGCTTGTTTTTTATGAGTATAATCTGGTTCAATAGCTATCTTCTCTTCTATTTAATCAAACCTTGTCTGATTGCATTCCTAGAAGGCCTTGTGATATTTGATATCTCTAGACAGTCTTAAACACACAGTCCAGTTTCAGATATTCATCTTGATCCAAAACCCCAACACATTATTGAGAAAATAGTTCCTAAAAATATTAAGTTACCAGGCATCTCTGACTTACAGCCTAGGAGAGTTTCCTGGAGTACCACATTGCTGGAGTGTATGAAGAGGCAATTGATAGATTGCCGATAATGGACATTGAGGAACTTCGGGTTCAGGACTATCTTGTACTCGTTCTTTTTCGAGAGAGTTCCATGTTTTAGTCCTCGGGTTGTAGTACGAGGACATCTGGCCTCTTTCCCCACAATGTGTAGATGGGCAGTGTTACTGTCGCGACAGGGTGGTGGAAGGACCGTTGAGGCCTTTGACGATGACTTTTTTGTTTGGTTGTCATGACAGATCCCTGCTATTGAGGACTACCCATATGCAGGGATGGACTTCTCTAGATATCCAGAGATACCCGTGCCTCCTGGTGAGGAGAGAGGGGAGATGGGTAAGTCTCCTCCTTTGTAGTTTTTTTGTTATAGATATCATTTTTTGTATGCCAGAGTATTTGATGGGTAAATGTTTATTGCATGCAGATGTGGGACCCGTGCGACTTGTTGACTATGAACGGAACAGGCATCGCCCACAACCGGAAGCCGCGGCTACCACCGCTGGGGGAGCAATAGTAGCAGGGAACCTCCCAACAGGAGAGGCTGAGAGGGTCCTTAGGCAAATTGAGTAGAACTTTACTGCGCTCACTCGCACAGTCCCGATGGTAGAGATAGAGGACCTGCCGCCATCCATGCAGCCTCATGTTGTGGGGCCACCTCGGACATGGGTCCGTTTGTTTAGGAATTTATCACATGCAGTATATGATTATAACAAGGCCCATAGGCCCTGAACAGACTTTAGACTTTTATGTGCCACGAGCACCTTGTTGTATATATATTTTTGAGGGCATAAGCCCGGTGACTCGTTATTATTCCCATTTTTTAGGCGCTTGCATCCATATATGTACTCTAGTGATTTTATGATGTTTATATATGGTTTTTATCGCTTTTGTGTCTTATGGATTATGTGTGAAAAAATGTATTTACATGTTTATGTCCATGATCTTTTATTTGTGGGCAAGATGCCAATCTAAAATTTGATTAGCTAGAGTATCTGTGAGTTGGTTTAATCTCCTAGGAACATGAAAATATGTAATATAATCAAAGTTGCATTCTAAGAAACATACCCTAAGGAATCGTCGGTGTAAATTTGGATCATGAACCCGATATATTCTATTTAGCTGCGACACAACCAGTTGAGCGTCTAGATAGACCTGGAGATGAGAGATACCCAATGACAAGGCATCACGAAGCAACGCAATAATTGCACTATACTCAATGACATTATTTGTGGTGTCACCTAAGCATATACCTCCAGAAGATAAAAACTGACCATGTGGTGTAAAGATTACCCAAGCTGCGGAGGCAAGCCTCCGCGTGTGTCGACTAGCACCGTCTGCATACCCAATGAACACCTCAGAATCACTAGACATCTACCATATTGACAAAAGATAACATCAATGACACATCCATAACACTTTTAAAAGAAACATAAAAAAGTAATAGTACAAAGACTATACATATGTTACAAAAAGTTACCCACAGTGACCTATCTATGAGTAATACTTCTTAAGGTAGAGCCCATTTCTAGGCTCCGCCAAGGCATTCCCTTCAAAATCAACCAAACAATAAGCGCCCTTTTTAATACCTCTTTTATAATGAAGGGTCCGGACCACATGGGTTTAAACTTTCCTGTCCCCAGGGGGTCCTTGTCTTGGTCATAGACCAGGACAAGGTCACCCTCAGAAAAAATACGAGGACGAATGGACCTATCATATTGACACTTGACCTTATGTTTATGAGCCTCATTGGCTAGGGCCGCGTCGCGACGCTGCTCATCCAGCTGCTCAAGGTGTACTAACCATTCTTTAAGTGGAGAATTTTCTGGAAATAACTGTACTGCCAATTTCAAAGATGGGATTTGACATTCGATGGGAAAGACTGCCTCCAGCCCGTAAACGAGTTGGAAAGGTGAGAAACCAGTTGCAGTCCTAACAGATGTTTGGTAAGCCCATAATGCTGAGTATAACGTCAAATGTCAATTTGACTTGGCTGAGTTGATAGTTCGTTGTAGAATTGTCTTAAGAGTTTTGTTTATAGCTTCCACCTGCCCATTGGCTTGGGGGTAGTAAGGTGATGAGTGTTCCTGCCGTAACACAAGCTTTGATGTTAAGTCGGCCATAATTTGGTTTTGAAAGTGACTGCCATGGTCAATGACAATCTCTCTTGGGATGCCGAACCTGGCTCTGATTTGATTGAATAAGAAGAGACCTACAGTCTGTCCATCATCTTTAAACGTTAGCATAGCCTCGACCCACTTAGTGAAGTAGTCAACAGCTACGATGATATAGAGGTGCCCCCTTATTGACGGGGGGTTTCATGTAGTGTAATCAATTCCCCACTTAGTGAAGGGACCAACTGTGATGATAGGAAACATAGGAGCGGGATGTGCCCTCATCTTCTGAGAAAAGATTTGGCATGGATGGCACTTCTTAATTGATTCAATACAATCTTTGATAAGTTTCGGCCAGAAGTAACCTGCTCGTAAAATATTTTGGGTTGTTTCAAACCCTGATAAATGACTGCCACAAGCTCCAGTATGACAATCGTTGAGCACTATGACAGCCTCCTCATGAGTGAGACATCGACGCAAAATGCAATCTACACCTCTCCGATACAACGTATCATCGAGTATGAGATAATTCTTAGCCTGATGGGGTATCCGCCGATGCTCGTCATGAGAAGCAGAGGTGGGGCACTTCAAAGTCTGGAGATAGATAAGTATATCTCTGTACCAGGGGTCTGAAGATGCAATCAAAAACATATCCCCCTGGATAGGCGATTCCTCAGGCACAACGTCACCTGACTCAACTGGAAGTTCCGAAATAAGCTCTACGAAGACCAATGACTTGTTGGACTTTGCTGAAACGAAGTCTAAGTCAAATTCTTGGAGGATGACCATCTATCTACTGATTTTTCCACCTATAACTCGTCGTGTCAACATGTACTAGAATGGATTCATAATAACAATGATGGTGGTCTTGGGAAATAGAACATAGTGACGGAACCATTGAACAACATGAAATCCTGCCAACGGAAGTTTTTCGATATGTGAATAATTAAGTTCCGGTCCTATGAGGCCTCGGCTCAAGTAATAGATCATGTATTCTAAAAGCGAATCATCTTCCTGAACTAAAACCATGCCTATGGTTGACTCTGGGGCAGCCAGATATAACAAGAAATCCTTGTTGTAGTTAGGTGGTCGTAGCAACGGTGCGGTTGTGAGGGCGTGTTTTAAGGCATCGAAAGAGCATTGAGCGGCTTCATCCCAGAAAAAGGGAACGTCTTTCATTAGTAAACGCATAAATCCCTTGGTGATTTCGGCATAGTTGGCGATGAAGCGTCGTAAGAACTTCGCCTTTCCTTGTAGACTCTGAAGTTGTAAGATTGTGCGTGGGGGGGGAAACTAAATTATTGCCTCCACCTTAAGAGGATTGACCATGATCCTTGTTGTTGATACGATGAAACCTAACAAACATCCTGACGTTACGCAAAAGCTGCACTTGTTTGGATTCAAGTGAATCCTGAAGTAGCGACAGCGTTCGAAGATAAGTCGAAGGTGCGTGGGATGATCTTTTCACTTGCGAGAGCGTGATGCTAAATCATCTATATAGGCCTCGACTATATGTTTGAGGTCATGAAATGCAAAAGACATAGCCCACTGGAAGGTGGCTCCAACATTTTTAAGGCCAAAAGGCATCTTAGGGTAGGCGAATGTACCCCACGGACAAATGAATGTCGTTTTGTGTTGGTCCTCAGGTTTGATTTGGATTTGATTATATCCTGAAAAACCATCCATGAATGAAAAGGCTTCACAACCGGCACATTCATCAATGATCTGGTCAATGAATGGTGTTGGAAAATTATCTTTGGGACACGCCTTGTTCAAATCACAGAAATCGGTACATACACGAATCGTGCCTTGTTTTTTATTGACTGGCATGGGGTTTGACACCCATTGAGTCAAATGAATAGGATAAATGAAACCTGCCTTTAGCAATTTCTCAACCTCAATCTTGATGTTTGTTGCATTCTTAGGATTGACTGGACGAAGTTTTTGTCAAACCGGCTTGGCATCAGGATACATTGTGATTTCATGTTCAACTATTTTCGGATCGATACCTGGCATTTCCTCATAAGACCAGGCAAAAACGTCGCAGAATTCCTTGAAAAGATCCATGTAAATCTGAATCTCTTTGGGGGAGCAATCCACTCCGACAAAGACATTCTCCACGACGCCAGGGTTTCGGGAGATATTGATAGGTATGGTTTCAGCGATAGTCACCATATTGCCCTCAACATAAATTTCTTGTGTGGCTAAGAGGTTAATAGGACATGGCTGATCTCCCATCATGGTAACAGTGAATTCTCCGGCTTCAATTCAGCTTAACTCAGGGAGAAAGTATGACCTGTGATGAAGATCTTCCCATGGTTTGTCCGGACTAGTCATTGCTTCAATTATTGCTTCGTTAGAAGGAAAGACTAAGCCTAATGAATCAATGTTAGCAAGAGAACCCTGAGCCCAAATAGGCTCGAGAAGTGGATCAAAATCTTGTGATGGAAGCTTTCTAGACTAAGGAGTATGCTACTTCAGCAGCCGACAAGGGAATGGACATGCCAGAGTTCCCTGTCTCATCCATCGTGGCCGATGGGGAAGGAAGAATCCAAGGATCCTCAAAGTAAGTCGTGCGGAACAACGAAACTTGAAAAATCTCAACCTTATGGTGATTAGATATAAACTTAACGTCATCGTGAGGAGGTGGGTAATCGAAAGTACCCATCAACGATGGGCACAAACCAACTCCTACGTTAACGAAACTAGGTTGAGGATTATCGATCATGGGGACCGTGGATGCCCCCAAGGTTGGGTTAGGTCTAGAGAAGGACAATTGATCGAAGGTCACTATATGATCCTCGTGTGGAAACAACAAGACTCAAAAAACTGTAGCAACCACATCTTTCATAGCATAAGTCCAACTCCGTCCTAACAATATATTATAGTCGAGGGGAGCATAGACTACCTCTACTTCAACGCACACGGTCTTCCCTCCTAACTGCACAGGGAAAGAAGGAATGATGCCATATGGCTGGAAAGAATGACCATCGAAAGCAGTGAAGAGAGTAGGTGATGGAGAGAAAGCAGGCTGGCCAATGGCCTTCCAACATGCTAACGACATAACGCATGTCGAGGCACCCTCATCGACCACTGTGCGGAAGATATCCCGTGTAAAGTTTTTTGTGGGATGAGACATTACTATCTGAAATGCTACGTGGTAAGGCAGACGAGGTTTTAATTCAGTTGTATCTAACATCATGGTACCCAGGTTACAAGTCTCAGTAGATCCTAAAGCAGTTAACAAGGCTTTCCTCTGAGCAGGGCAGCTTTGGAGGACCTCCAAAGAAGACATCGCACAAGGGGTTTGTGATAAATCCTTCACCACAGAGTAATTCTAGGTGGCCCTTGCATTTGGGTTGTGAGAAGCTTTCTTAAATGCACCCTTTGGAATGCGTGGCATTGTTTATCCCAATGTCTTCTCAATCTGTAGAGGAAGAGATGGGAGTTCAAATTCTTTACCCTTCTCAGAAGTGTTTGGTTTACTATAGTCGTGTGCTCTAGTCGTTATGAAAGCATCACCCCGAACCATATATACATTCGTGGATGAGGGATTGTTTGGAGGAGGGCAGGCTTCTTGGCTGCCCCCTTCGACACTTGTAGAGGCTTGAGTTAAATTTTTCCCATGTTGAAAGGGATTAGTCAACACTGCTTGTTGTTGCTGTGTGACAAACTTATGGGCCTCTGCAAGTCAAGGAAAAAGATGGGTTGGGTGGTCTTCCACACACAAGCTGCACGGATACCTCGCTTTCCATTTTTCTGTGGTATCCCCACCATCATTATCAGTGGGTTTTTTATCCCCCTTACCCTTGTTGCGTTGTTTTTTCTTCCCTTCAGGTTGTTGGGTGGCCTTTGGGTTAGTCGACTACACGGAGTTTACTTTCAATGTTTCAGTAGGAGGAGTAGCCAAAGCAGTAGTCTGGCTGGCCACTGAGTGTTGTATAGATAACTATTGCAATTTATTTGTCAATTGCTCAGCGGGATTGGCTTGTGCAGAACCAACAATACCACCGGCATGTGGTCTAGCTCTCTGTCTAGTTCATTCAGTATTGATCGTGGTGCATCCGGCAGGATGTTGTATAATAAACCAGAATGAGAATATATGAGCTCAAACTGTTGAGCCCTCATGATGGTATCTTCTTTGGAGAAAACCCCAGAAGTTGTGACGTCTTTGGATAATTGTGGGACCAGAGANTCTAGCAGGAATACTGGTGGGACTGGTACTTTAATTAGACTCTTCTGGCGTCTCCACTCTCGGATATGATCAGAGATATGGTCCGATGTTGTCTGTTTGAAATTGGTGAGCAACTCTGTGCCATCGTTGTATCTCACAGGTAACTGGAAATGGTTAAGGAAGGCCATCGCTAGTTCGCCAAAAGAAGAGTATCTTGAGCGATCAATCTCGATGTACCATTTCGCGGCACTCCCAATAAGAGTGCGTTGAAACAATCACAACTATACAGAGTCATCTTTTAATGAGTTAGATGAACACCAAAGATGGAAGGTAGT
>SNQJ01S0142676.1:0-24608 GCA_010110895.2 Picea sitchensis
ATTTTGAATGGGACCTAAAATTCTACTTTCTCCATATGAAGTCCAATGAGGTTGGAACCACTCTCAAACATCCTGAAACAATTAATGGTAATGTTAAAAATTTAAGTAAAAGGATGAAAATGAAAGATAAAGAAGAATGTCAATGTTAAAAATTTAAGTAAAAGGATGAAAATGAAAGATAAAGAAGAATGTCAATGTTAAAAATTTAAGTAAAAGGATGAAAATGAAAGATAAAGAAGAATGTCACTTTTACATTACCATTAAGAATTTTATTAAGAATTTTAGTAAAAAATTTTAAGCAGGCCGACACTTTCCATCGACTCGCGGGTTAATGGGAAAGTGTCGCGGGTTAATGATAGTGTCGCGACACATTGAAAGTGTCGGAAATGTCGCGACATTTCAAAACGAAAATTTCGACAGCCTTAAAATTTCGGGAAATGTCGCGACATATCCGTTATATCGCCGACATTTACAACAGTGCTATATATTGATATCATGAGATGAATGTATTCTTGAGATGGCTAAAGCCTTTTTCGCCAATTCTTCTCTTGTGTTGTGCTTGCTCTATTTCTTAACATTCATTCATGTTGAAAATTTATTGCTGGTCCTGAGGATGTGGAATGGAACTCTGCAGGAGAGCCCTTTGCTACCTACCCTGGAAAAAAGTTATTTCTAAATCCATGAACTTGGTTGTATGCCAACCTTGGGCATTATCATGTTTCAGACACGTGCTAAATAGTTCTCCTTTCATATTTGGTTTAGAACATAGAGGATTACAGAGATTCTTTCCTGATAATTTTTTACTTTTATAATAGTGGTGACGAGTTTGTTTATCAAGCAGAAAATAATTTTGAAGGAGATATACCGACATTTTATAAGTACAGATTAAGAGAAGCAACAAAAGAACTTGACCAAACAAATGAGGTTGCACGTGTTTTAAATATTTCTAGGTCATTTCCTTGGGAATTGAAAATGGATATAATAGTATTAAACAGGTCATGGTGCCATGATTGTATCTGTGTAAATTTATACTCAGGAGCATTAAGGAATTGATAGCTATGATAATCACAACCAATTCAAGAGAGGTGGTCAGCAACAAAACCAGAGGAAAGCCAACAAAATCCAGCAGAAGAAAACAACCAGGAAATACTTAAACAAATGTTCAGAGACTTGCAAAGTACAAGTGTTATGAAGCCATGCACTACAAAGAACAATAATAATAAAAGTAAAATGTATACCTCTCCATCGGATCCCCGAATTGTGACGCGGTATACCACTGACACACTTCTCCCATCAGCAGAAAATATGACATTGCGGAGCTCTCCACACCAACCTGCATAGGTTCCACCTTTTTCTTGTCAACTGTTGTCAACATGCATGCATGGTCTACTATAGTGAAAATCATGCAGCTAAGCTGATATCAGCAAAACACACAAGACAAATAGCACTGACATCAATTATTCAAATTTCATAATCAATCTGAAATGCATCACATGTAACATGTGAGACTTGAAGCTTATAATGACCTTTCAATATGTTCCTTTCTGAATAAACTATGATGCATGTTCTTGCAAGATTGGGTTTGTTTAAAGTAGGTTCCACAAAAGCTAAAAGTAGTTTCACTTTCTCCACTTATGTTACCCTCATTTAATTTGAAAGTGGTTTTGGCTCCAATTATCAAAATAATAATATACAAATGCCATATAGATAGCAAGCACAGATCCAAAAAACAGAATGGTACACATCACCCCACAAACAAAAAGATAAGGTCAACACCCCAAATCATAGAACATAAAAAAGGGTTTGGTATTTTTTAATGGGGAGAAAATAGGGCTCAAATGAGCCTCTAGATTGATATGTATTTTAATGCATTAGCTAGTTTTGATATGTTTATGATATACTCATCTATGCACGAAAATCTAATCCAGAGATGTCACAATTAGATAGGATATAGACTTTACATCATATTTTAATTAGTTTATTGTCAGCATGTTTACTTAATTGGGCATGATTGGAATGAAGGCCTTCTGATAAGCATGGGCATATAATTAATGAGGAAATCTCCCAAATAGAAGGAATTTTAGTCATTGATAACTGCAATTTCATGTCCCAAGACAATGTCCCTGCATGTAAAAATGGCTTCCCTTTAAAATCAAGATTATCAACACTATGTTTGTGTTCTATATGTTTGGTATCAGCATGTGGGCCTTGTTGATGTTTTTAGTAGCATCGGACAGGTACTTCCACGTCGGTCTGTGTCAACACGTGGGAGATATCATTATTACCTCTCAAAACCTTGGGATTCACTTTATTAAGTGATTAATAAAGTAAATGTACTTTTGTTTAATTAAATGCCTAAGTATTTGGCATTAGTAATTAAATTAAGTCCTAGCCATTAGATCCAAAGTGAACGTGAGATTAGATCTCAACCATAGATCACTTTAGGAGATCTAGAGTTTAAGACTTAAGGTAAACTCAAGGTTATAAAAGACAGCCTAAGTGAGAGGAGGAGACACAGTGATGGTACACAGAGTGAGTGAGCACTCAGGTGTGTAAGGGCAGCGGCTGAGGAAAGAGTGCAAGGGGGCAGCAAGGAAAGTAGTTGTTAGCAATATTGAAGGACTGATCTTGCTGCATTTGTATTTCCTTAGAAGGGCCACTATCCCAGGACGAGAGCATTGATTTTATTTAATAAAATCATCACATATCTGGTTTTCCCGAGAGGATTTTTCCAAGGGTTATTTACCCAGAAATATCTTGTGCAAATGTGTTTGGTTTCTGATTTTGCTTCTGCTGAATTTTAATGGTTAAGTAACCTAGTTGTGCTTTAATTCAATAAATGTGTTTTATTCGGAATTAAATGTCAGGTGCTAGGTTTACAGAATTTAACATGGTATCAGAGTCGAGACTTCGAGGAAACCAGGAACATGAGATCAAGATTTGGTAGTGTTATCCCCGATATCTAGGGATAACTAGGAGATCATGTCTCGAGGCCCACAGGTCCTAGACATGAAGTACCGAGAGCAGGATTGACCTAAGCATGGCCCTGGAGGGCCCATCTTTCTTCATCTTCGCCAGACTTGTCCTGTTACGTTGGCGTGTCCTGCAGAAGCGGGCTTGCATGGAGAGGACTCTTGCTCCATAGAGTAATTGGTCCAAAGGTATCATGGTATGTGTCATATTTGATCATTATAACTCTCTTATATATGCACAGGGTTGAACAATTACGATGGCCCTTGGATCTTACAACTAATCCAATTGACTTTGTCGAGAATTGATTGATTGGGTGAGTTAGTAAGCTTGTATTCATGGTTTTTGTTTAGCCACCAAGGGGGGTTTTGCGGAGCCATCGTCCGCTCCACCATTTTATCATTTTACATCTTTACATACCTATCCATTCCCTCAGTGGTATTTGGTGCTAAGGGATTTTCTTGTGGCAGGAAAGAGGGGCTAAAGGCAGAAATTCGCTTGATTAGTAAAAGATAAAAGCCATGAGGAAAATAAAACTACAAGAATTAGCCATGGGGGATCCCAGAGAAGGCAATAAAAGCCTCTCGATAAGAAACTAAAGGGACTGAAAAATAGGGTGAAAACAAGACCTAACCAAGGAGGATGGGGAGGTCTCATCATGAGCCAGGCCATTATGTTCATGGGTATCAACGGTATGACATTGCCATCATCGGTCACCATGCGAGTGGTTATGGCCGAGGAAGGGTCTCATCAAGGCCGTATATGTCTCTGTGAAGATACCGATTAGGTTAACCAACGTGACTCTAGTCACCAAGCCAAAGAGGCGGTGTCCTCTGGTGAGACCTTGAAATAAAAAAAAAAAAGAGCGTAGGGCTTCGGAAAGAGTAAAATGCATAATGGTACATCTAAGCCTCACAGAAACACAGGAGACAACACATATGGTCTTCATGGACATCTTTTGGAAACCATATCACTTTGTAAAACATGGCTTGAATGATCTTGAGAGCTTTCCATCTTGTGGGTATTAGCCCAATGGGTTATTCTGTTGGTCTTCTTCCGCTTTGTATAGCGGATCATTAGCAATATCTTTGAGCTCTTAAGATGATAATACTTTAGGGATTTCATGCATGTATTTGATAAATTTAATGATGAAATGTCATGAGTTGACATTATGATCCCTGGGACTGTGGTACGGAAAAACATTCTTGATCATGGGACCATGCAGAAGCGGACAGGTACCGGTGGGCCGGTACACATGGGAGGACCAATGATTGGTTAGGACCTCCATGGGGCTAAAAAGACCACCATATGGATAATAGTTGTTAGGATGGCGATGAGGACAACGTTATGATGAAGCCCTTTTTGAGAAGAAGGCGAAGGTCTGCAGGACCTTTGGCGGCAGAGCCTAGGGGGATTACCCATTGGAGATGAGATGATGGCTTTTGATGGGCAGGACGCCACCCGAGGCGGTGGACCGTTTTCACAGGCATGTGGCGGTGTCTTTGGGGTCCATTTAGCGATGTGGCTGTAGAAACCCTAGAAAGAGGGCGACGTTTTCACCTTTGAATCTGATCTTGCCCAAAGGAAGCGTCTCGAAGGGGGCCTTTAGCGTCTCCCTTTTAGCTCAAGTGGCATTTAGCATTTAATGCTGACAGAAATATTAACTATTGTTGTTAACCTTAATAAATTTTTTTTGACCTAATTTTGTAATTAAAGTCATTTGAATGATGTAGAGATGTTACCTCTCATTTTGAACAATAACCACCAACTCCTCTCTTGTGGGGAAAGCACTTTGTCTTTGTCTTTGTATTTGGCTCTTGGGTTGAGGCGCTACACTTGTGGAGGGGGATCATCTTTGGCATGTTTATGGTGTTTTCTATCATTTGGAAGGTTTACAACTAGGGTTTGTCGGCTCTTTATTGGATTTGTGGTGTTTCGTAAACTTTCTTGATTGAATAGTTTGTAGGTTAAATATCTTACATTTATGGATAAATTGTTATTATTGGCCTTTAATCATTGAAAACCACAGGTAGCAAGCACACCTGAAGTAGGTGCTTACTTCATATCCCATGATAGAGGCTTTAGCCATTGATTTGAAGGAGAATTTCTTCTGGTTGTGCACTAGTTCCCTTTTTCTGAGTTAGTTTCTTAGCATAAGTTTAAGAAGGAAGAGCGTCTGGGCTATTCGGTTTTCAGGGGTTTGAAAGGCCTTGGCCCTACAACTTCATCCCTAGATTTATGTTTGGAAGCTAGCGGGTTTTAAAGGTTTTGGGAAGAGGAGCATGAAGGCCTTCTTAAGCAACTGAGAGATAGCCTCCCTCCCTTAGGAGTTTTGAAAACATTGGCCACGCCATTCTTGACACTAGAGCTAACCCTCTTGTCGCCAATTTAGTTTCTCCCAAGAGTTTAGCCTTATTCCTTGACTCCATTACCCTAAGGCACTAGTCTAGAACTCCAACGTTGAGATTATTGTGTCAAAACAACACCTTTAAACTTCTCAAATTTCAAACCTACTAACCCTAACGTCTCACTAACCCTAATTCTCTTGATGACATCATGCCTTTTTTTAACTCTTGTAAAGTTGCATTTCGGTGTCAGTGAGTAAGACTGATGTGTAGATAAATTTCAAGTGACATTTTACAGCGTCACCTCATTTGCCTATCAAATAGCACCACAGAACTGGTGCCTTAGTATGGTAGTAGCGGCAACACATTATATGTGAGCATATTTAATGCGTTATGATAATCCAAGTTGGTTGCGCGCATTGAATGCTATTATCATTTTGTATTTATTGAAAAGTAATATTATAAACCATAGCCTTTATTGCAATCATTGACTTCCGTCAATAATTACTTTATTTAATGCTCATGTGTATTTCATATTTATTAATCAGTGACAATTGAAGCATTAACCACTATTGCATGTAGTAGTCATAAGCGGAGTGCCTTTTTTGTGGTTTATCTTCTTCTTGACTATCTTCTTGGCGATGATCTGTGAAGGGGCCCTGCTGACCTTTTTGAGCCTTAATCTCTCGATCCTTTTCCTTTCAATACCCATGATTACTAGGGGCGTCTCCCTTGGGATTAGCCACCCTAAATGAAGAGCTGTGAGGTGGCAATTGGGTGGAAGCTCTGTTCATTGGATTTGACCTTTACTTTTAGCTACTTGACCTAGACTACAAAACTGAGCGATAACATTTTTGGCGGATTTAGCGAACAACGAGTCAATCTTCCTCGAACAAACCTTTGGTGGCTGTACCTCAAAAGTCCTTTCTTACAACACACGGTGACTCCACTGCATTCTTTTCCCCTATTCTTTGGTAGTTCCCGAGCTATCGTGACCTCAACACGATGGCCAAAGCCAACGAAATGGCACACAATGGGACCGAGCCTCTGGACCTTTTGAATATGAGTAAAGATCACCGGGATGTATCGGAAAGATGCCTCCTCTCTGTAGAGGTTTCCTCCCTCGATTTCTTTGGCATCAGTAAGATGTCAGAGTCATAGAGATTTTTGGGATTTCTTCCGGTGCTTTCCCTACTCGGCGAAGTGAAGACTTACGCTGATGAAATAACACCGCGCCACGGAGGCTGAAGAGGAATGTTATGATAACCTTCGGTTGCCGGTGTCCGCCCATGGACGAAGGGTTTTACCGGTGGACCCTTTGGCTATGAATATGCAATCATTCTTTGAAAGGCAGGCATAAAGCAAACATGGTTTGAGGGTGCCGGAGCTGCGCTAAGTTCGAGAAATTGCTTTACCCAGTTCTATAGGGCCATCGTCCAGAACAAATACCTCGTCTGCCTCATACTAATGGACTTCATGTACATTTGAGCTTCCTTCTAAATAAAGAAAAAGCCAAAAACATTTGAAGCTCGGCAAATTGAAAGGGAATCTTTTCATGACGGAAGCCGTGCCATGGACACTCTCGACGATAAAACTGGATTTCGCCCGTGCTGTAAATCCATAGGAAGAAGGGGAACAAGTTTTCAGCCAGCAAAATGAGGAAGTGATTGAGGAGCAAGAACCTAAACAAGATGATGAAGTGTGCTGTGCTCCTCCCGGTACATTGAAATCATCCAAGAACTTGTTTCTCACATTTTAACAAATTTGGTGAGGTTGGTTTCTTTCCCGCCCGAATTACGATGATCACCAGGTGTCCCTTGATTCAAGGGTGAAGGAAGAAACTTTGAGCGAGAAGTTGATGGTCATTCTTTGTGCAATCAAAATGAACCTTCCAATTGAAGGGTAATCCTCGAGGATAGGACCATAATCCATCGCAAAGAAACAAAGTCCTGAAGGTTCCTCGCTGACAGAAAGCGATGAGTTACCCTCCTTTCCCTGTTACTGGAATATTGCTGCCTTGTGATGAAAAGGAGGATGAATTTTCAAATGTTCAAACCCTGCATGTTATGACAAAGATAGTGACACTATTGATAACATTTAGAGTTCATACATGTTGTGAGATGTAGGTGGGATATAGTTAGTTATGACATGGATCCCATCTGCTGTGCCGAAAGGCATTTCGGTTATTTGCTTGCGCATTGTCACAACAGATTACTTCCGACCGATGGCAACAAGGAGATGGTTTTACTTGTACTTTTCAAAAACCCAGGGATGACCTAGTACCTTATTTTTATGATGATTTTCGGTCACGAGAGATTTTTGATGAGTATCCTCTTGAGCACTTGGACTCTTTTCATGAAGATGATTGCCAACCGCAATGCCAGTTTTTGATGCAAATAAGGACGTGTTATCACTTTGAAGAAAAGATTTCATGGCTTTTCATTTAACCACAGTATTACGCACCGTGCTTTCCAATTAAAGGTGTAGTTGGGAAATACCTTTTTATGTTGAGTTTCCTCTGGGCAAACCCTAGAATTCAAAGGGTTGATTTGGATCGTACTAGCTCCAATCATTTTTCAACTTTCCCTTTATGGTTTGCCAGTCATCTGCTAAATCTTCGTCGATTCTTTCCTTGACTCTCGAGCGTGAGGATATTACCAGTACTTGAGTTCTGAGCCCGCTTTAGTGGTTTTGAACCTTGTATTTTGCATGACCCTCTCTTGGATAGGATCGATTACTTTTCTCAGAGATGGAATTAGCGGGGTTTGTCTCTAGCGCTATCCATGAATTAGATTGACCGCTTTCGATGATATGCTATATATTCCAACTCATGACATCTTTGCTTGATGTATCCTATTTATTTTTGGTTTATGATGAAACCTGGCGAATATCGAGGCGTTGATTGCTTCCGTGGTTGTTTCCATTTACCAACGAAGCCATGATCAAAATCTGAGTAAGTATTTCACTTTTTATTTGCATTTATGATTACCGCTATATGTACATGTATTGTTTTCTTGGGGTGGCGATACCACCCCAACTTTTGTCGCTAATGCTTTCTTGTCAAGTGTGGCTTGAGGTCTCTGGGTTTGCCGCGAGATTGTTGAGAGGTTCATAAATGGCTCTGGTTAGCACATGTCAGAGTTGGAGCCAAATGTTTATCCCACGATATACAGGGACTAACTAAGGAGATATGTCACCGAGGCCCACACATATCCCTAGACGAAGAATCACAAGGCGAGATTGACCTAAACTTACCGTAAAATTATCTTTCTTCATCTTAGCTGACTTATCCTGGTGAAGCGACAACAACTTCCATACCGGCGGACTTGCATCGGAGGGACTCTTGCTCCATGGTAATTGGTCCAAAGGTATCATGAGCGTAATGTCATATTTGGGAATTATAACTCTCTCACCATATGAATTAGGTTTCCTTTCATTTTAAATTTGGCGGATCTTACACTAATCCATGACCTTTTATGGAGTGATTGATGGGGTGACTTAGCGGGTTGATATTCATGGGTTTTGGTTAGCCACCAAAGGAGTTCGCGAGGAGCCATCATTAAAGCTCCCACCATTTTATCATTTTGCATCTTATACCATACAGCTATCCCATTCCTCATTAGGCCATTAGGATGACCTTTGGGGTTACACTTTGTCTTATGGGAAGAAGGGCCTAGGCTGAGGGGTAAGCATTTGGTAAAGATAAAACTGGAAATAAAACCTAGAGATGCTTAGCCGAGGGGATCTAGGAAGGCAATAAAAACCTCTCGATAGAAGCCTAAAGGGACCCTAAGAAAAATAATAAAAAAAACAAAGACCTAACCGTTAGGAGGTCTCATCGCGAGCCGACCCATTATGTTCATGGGTATCAAGCAGTATGACATTGTCATTATTTGGTTACCATGCCAGGGTAGTAGTTTTTTGGTGGCATAGCCAAGAGAATTGGGTTCTCATCACGAGCCAACCGTTTCATCTCTGCGGAAGTACTTGTGGTTAATGCTGTCAGCTCTGGTCACCTAGCTAAGGCAGTGTCCTTTTTGTCAATGCTTGTAGCAAAATATAAATAATGAAAGATAAGGCAATAAAGGGCTTGGAAAAATGCATCCATGGCAGGTCTGACTGCCTCACTACAAAGAGCACTGGACACGCCCTTGGTCTTCTGTGTTGAACATCCCAAAACCATCACCTCATAAAACATGGCTTGAATAATCTTACGAGGGAAACTTTTTATCTCTTGTGGGTATTAGCCCAATGGTTGCCCTTTTGGTTGCTTTAACTTTGTATAGTAGATCAGTATAATATCTTTGAGCTATTAGATGATATGCTAAGAGTTTCATGCATGTATTTGATAAATTTAATGATGAAATATGGCCCGACATTGCTATGATCCCTGGGACTAATGAGCCCATGGGGGTAGTCTTTGATCTGTGAGGACCATTCACTTGGATAGGTACCAAGTGAATCGGTACACATGGGGATATATTGATTAGTTGAGGACCTCCATGGGTAGAAGAAGGCGAAAGCTCCGGATGGTTTGTTAAGGATAAGCGGCGAGGACAAAGCGTTATGAAATCGAAGCCCTTACGAAGAAGGCAGGCGTCCTTACCGGGACACTTTTATCGAAGGCGGCCTTGGGGGTCACCCACTGCGGATGAGATGATGGCACGGTGGACATGATGCCACCATGGCTTGTTGGACGTTTTTTGGAGCATGTGGCGGTGTGTTGGGATCATTTGGCGCGTGTATGACTGCGAAGAACCCTAGAAGAGACCAGCGTTTTCGCACGGATGTTTGATCACTTGCCCAAAAGAGATAAGCGTCCCCTCGGAAGGGCCTTTGACGTCTCCCTTTTAGCACATAATTATGACATTTTAGCATTTAATGTGACAAATAATGTAACTATTGTTAATTAGCCTTGACCGGTTGTTTAATGACCTATTTTTTGTAATTAAAGGTCATTTTGAATGATATAAAAAGAGGGCGTTGCCTCTCATTTTGAACAATAACACAACTCACTCTCTTGTGAGAGAAACACTTTAGTCTTTTGTCTTTGTATTTGGCTCTTGGGTTGGCTACACTTGTGGAGGATCATCTTTGGCATGTTTATGGGTGAACATCATTTGGAGGTTTTGCAACTAGGGTTTGTCATCTTCATGATTTTTTAAGTGTATTTCTCATGCAAACTTCTTGATTGAATGGTTGCCAGGTTAAATATGTACATTTATGGTTCTACATTATTATTAGTACTTGATTTAAGCCCTAGGTGACAAGCACACAGTTAGGTCCTTGCTTCATGTCCCATGATAAGAACTAGTTTAGACATTGATTAAAGAAGATATAGCCTAGCCATTACTTTTCAGTTCCTTTTACGAGTTAGTTTGTAGCATAAGTTGTGAAGAAGGCGTCTGGTACATTGATTTATACCTAGGGTTTGAAAGGCCTTGTCTTTGTAATACTTTTCATCCCTAGATTTATGTTTTGAGCTAGTTGTTTGCCAAAGAGTTTTAAGGAAGAGGGAGGAGCGGTGCTTAACAACAAGATGAACCTCCTCCCTTAGGAGTTTGACTTTGTGTACATTGCGACACTTCGAGAGCTAAGCACCATTAAGCCAAATTTAGATTCTCAGGAGGTTTAGCCTTGCTCATAAACTCCATTACCCTAAGGCACTAGTCTAGAACTCCCACGTTGAGATTCTTGTGTCAAAAAAAACACCTTTAAACTTCTCAAATTTCAAACCCTACTAACCTAGCGACTAACACTAACCCACTAGTGCTCTTGATGACCTCATGCCTTTTTTGAACTCTTGTTTTGTGTAAAAGTTGCGGTAAATTATTGAAATTGATACACTGATGTGTAGATAAATTTCATTGGCTTATTTTACAAAACATCCACCTCATTGCCCTCTCGACTGGCCTAGACTAAAGTCACCTTTGGTATGGTAGTAGCGGCAACATTATATAATGAGCATATTTAATGCGTTGGCGATAAATCAAGGATTGATTTTGATTGCTATTATCATTTTGTATTTATTGAAGAAGTAATATTATAAACCATAATTGATTTTGTACATTGAATGCTATTATCATTTTGTATTTATTGAAGAAGTAATATTATAAACCATAGCCTTTATTGCAATCATTGACTTCGTCAATAATTACTTTTATTTATGCTCATGTGTATTTCATATTGATAATCATTAACAATTGAAGCATTAACCACTATTTGCATGTATTAGTCTCGCAAACATGTGCTTCTACTGTGGTTTATCTTCTTCTTGACTATCTTCTTGGCAGTAATCTGTGAAGGGGAAAACCTACTTTGACCTTTTGAACCTTAATCTCTTGATCCTTTTCCTTTCAATACCCCTGATTACTAGGGACGTCTCCCTTGGGATTAGCCACCCTAAATAGAAAGAGCCCCCCATTGAGGTGACAGTGGGTGGGGAAGCTCCTGTTACGCCAGTTTGACCTTTACTTTTAAGCTACTTGACCCAGACTACAAACTGAGCGATAACAGGTAGCAAGAAGGCAGGTTTGCGGGAAAAAAAAATTGTTTGTAGGTCTATAGTTGCGAGTAACAGAAAACACAGAAAATAAAAAAAGGGGTCATACGATACAGAGTCGGCATACCTCGTATGGCCGCACGGATTGTTTGCAGTAGACATAGATCAATTAGGGTGGGTGTTGTTGTGAAGATCATGCGTTGAGCAAAGAAGGCACAACTAGTGTGGCAAGAGAACCAACCATCGGCTGCGATTGAGATAGCAGTCGTAAAAAAGGTTGTTGAAGCGCAAGGGGGGCGAGTTGGTGAAGTTGACGGCTGCACGCTGAAGCAAATCGATTGGGCGCTAGGGTTGGTAGACAGCTACAGGCCGCGAGCTGGATAGAGTTTTGGAAGCACGAGAGGAGTTTGCAGCCACTGGAACAGACAACTGCCAACAGAAAAACCGCCAGCAAAAGAGGATAGGAGTCACGTGGATGTGTTAAGTGGTGTGATCGACAGTCACAGCCGCCAATAGAAAGCCACCGAACAAAGAGGCTAGGCATGGGTGTTGTGAGTCTGCAAATCGAGCTGCAGAAGAGGAGCCAATCGATAGCAAGCCGCCAGTCAAAAGCCGTCAATTGCAGAACAAGCCGCCAGCTGGTCCACGTGGGTGCAACCACCACAGGCAGGAAACTAAGGACAACGAGGATAGCAACCGCCCAACAAAGAGTTGTAGGAACCAAGTCAGCGTAGCAAGATATTCGAGCAACCCACAGAGGTCTAGGCACACCGGGCAGGTGACTCAGTGAACGAGCAGATAACCCAAAAAACAGTTGAGCAGCATGCAAAAAAAATTGGGCAGCGAGCATAGGCTTCGGGCAGCCCCGAGCAACGTGCAGAAAAGGGTAGCAAATAGAGAGCCTAGAAAGGTTGTGGGCAGCCTCGGACAGCTTGGGTAGCATGTTCGGGCAACAGGTCCCAGGCAGGGATCTAGGCATCTAGTAAAAAGTCTTTGAAGACGGGTCCTAGCAAGATGCCAGGGATAGCTTCTGGTTTAGAGGGAGTAGCCAATCAGGTGGATTTGAGAGCAGCCATGGTAGCGGATTTGGTAGCGAAGAGAGAGCCACCTACAGGTGGTGGAAGTACCTTCCTCGCTAAGAGGGAGTGTTGATGTTTTTAGTAGCATCGGACAAGTACTTCCATGTTGGTTTGTGTCAACACGTGGGAGTTGTCATTATTACCTCTTAGAACCTAAGTCACCTGACACGGGGACACGGAGGACACGAAAATACGAGTATCCAACACGGACATGACAACACCCAGAAACAGGACACGTTATATATATATATATATATATATATAAATTTAAATTATGAATTAAACATGCAAACATGAAATAATTAAACAGTAAACATTTACATGATGATGATACAAATTCAATCATACAACTAGTACTAACTTAGTAACTACTAAGTTACTAACATAAATGATGGCATTGCCAACTCAACACCGTTGTCCAAACCCATATCATCAGGAAACACATCCCGCATCTTTGTTTTTCCCTTCAACCACTCTTCTCTCTGCCCAATGTCTGCAAATAAGACAGAGATTGGTGTGCACATACACCACTAAGTCACTTAACACGATGGCAAAGAGAAGAGTTCAACAGAAGAATTTATACCTGAGTGAAGGGTACATTTTTACCGAGGTCGTGACAAAAGAGTTCAACAATCAATGCCACCAACATTGAGGTACATAAAGGGCATGGTGCCCTTGATTACATGCCAGTTCCATACCCTCTTACATGATATAATCCAATGGAAACATTGCAATCCTGCCAATCTTGAAATCCTGAAAACTGTTAAGTCTGTTGAATTTTGAATGGGACCTAAAATTCTACTTTCTCCATATGAAGTTCAATGAGCTTCGAACCACTCTCAAACATCCTACAACAATTAATGGTAATGTTAAAAATTTAAGTAAAAGGATGAAAATTAAAGTTAAAGGAGAATGTCACTTTTACTTTAAGAATTTAATATTACCATTAATTACTAGGGCGGGTGAAATGGAGGGGGTGGGTACCTCTTTAAATAGAATTAGTAGAGCAAAATAACCTTTAGTTACACACTAAAACACCTCACAATTGCAACTTGCATGAGAAAACATGAGCCAGGGTCCTTTTTTGAGCAGGACACGTGTCCTGTTTTCAGGACACGCGTGTCCTGTGAACATGACACGTTCTAAACGTGTATCCGACACATGTCCTACCGTTTCGTGTCCGACACGTAGGATACGCGACACGAGGGGAGGTTTGGACATGTCAGGTGACTTAGCTTAGAACCTTAGGATTCACTTTATTAAGTGATTAATAAAGTGAATGTACTTTTGTAATAAATATGAGTTTAATTTAATTAAATGCCTAAGTATTTGGCATTAGTTATTAAATTAAGTCCTAGTCGTTAGATCCAAAGTGAAGATATTAGATCTCAGTCGTTAGATCCAAAGTGAAGATATTAGATCTCAGTCGTAGATCACTTTAAGAGATCTATGGTTTTAGACTTAGGGTAAACTCAAGATTATAAAGATAGTCTAAGTGAGAGGAGGAGACATAGTAATAGTACATAAAGAGTGAGTGATCACTCAGGTGTGTAGGGACAGGGGCTGAGGAAAGAGTGCAAGGGGGCAGCAAGGAAAGTAGTTGCTAGCAAGATCGAAGGATTGATCTTGCTGCATTTGTATTTCCTCATAAGGGCCATTATCCCAGGACGGGAACCCTGATTTTATTTAATAAAATCATCACATATCTGGTTTTCCCGAGAGAGTTTTTCCAGGGGTTATTTACCCAGAAATATCTTGTGCAAATGTGTTTGGTTTCTGATTCTGCTTCCGTTGAAATTTAATAGTTAAGTAACCTAGTTGTGATTTAATTCAATAAATGTGTTTTATTTGGAATTAACTGTCGGGTGCCAAGTTTACAGAATTTAACAAGCCTCTTCTATTTTACATAATGTTTGTTATTAATACAAATGTCATCTTATAGCGTTCTAGTGATATCTTAGTGTGATATCCTATGGTTGTTTCTTGGCATGCTCTTATGTCTCCTCATCATTGATGTGATGAGATTAGGCACACATTCTTTTCCTTCCAATCTTCTTTTAGATTTCACTCTAGGATCCATGTTCAATGTTTAACACCACTGTCAATCTAGAAGTGAATATGGCACTACCATGTTTTGGTTGACACAACAATCAAAATTTAGAGAGACATCTTTCTCCATTCTTAATTGTTGAAGGTCATCCAAATGAAAAACTGAACTTTGGCATCCTTTGGTCCAAAGGATTCCTCTTATGCAAAAGTGGTTCATAGGAGGGAGCTTCAAGTTTTAACTTTGTTGGTCTTCCATAACGGATGACGCTTCCTATCACATACGACTCTTCATATTTACACTAGTGTTACAATAACGCAATCCCAAGGATTATGCGTCCAACATTTCCCCCTTTAATCTAAAGGGGTGTGTGTGAGTCCAAGTATCATTCTGAACTTTTCAAATTTTTCTCTTCCAAGTGCTTTGGTGAAGATGTCTGCAATTTGCTCATTTATGGAACAATGTCTCAAGTGAATAGACTTGGCCTCTACATGATATCGAATCAGGTGATACTTTGTATTGATGTGCTTAGTTCGATTATGGAATCTGGGATTCTTGGCCAACTTGATTGTAGAAGTATTGTCAACTAGAAGAGGAGTAGAATTCACTTGTTTCTCCTACAAATCTTCAAGTATTTTCCTAAGCCATAAAATCTCCTTCGTCGCTTCTGCAACTGCCACATATTATGCCTCTGTTGTGGAATCTGCTGGAACTGACTGTTTGTGTGATCTCCAGGAGACAACTATTGATCCAAGACTCATGCGATAGCTTGAAGTTGATACTCCATTTTTCTTATCCCCAATAAAGTTTAAATAAGAATATCCAATCAAGTTGAAGTCAACCACCTTAGAGTACCGGAGTCCAAAATCTTGAGTTCCTTTCAAGTATTTTAGAACATTTTTTGCAGTAGACCAATGTCCTTCACAACTCTTTTGCATGAACCTAGAAAGAATCCCAACAACAAATGAAATGTCTGGTCTGGTGGTAGTAAGATAGATAAGACTTCCCACAAGCTGTCTATACTTGGTTGCACCCTCAAATCCATTCCCTTCTTTTGATGTGAGTTTCAAATTCTGTTCCAATGGAGTAGAAACAGGATTGCACTCAGCCATGCCAAACTTGTTCAACAGTTCTCCAATGTATTTATTCTTGGAGATGAATATGAACCTTGGATTTTGAATCACCTCAATGCCCAAATAGTAGTGAAGATGTCCCAAATATGTCATCTCGAAGCCTTTCTTCGACTCTTTCTTTATGGATGTAATGTAGTTTTCATTGTTCCCTATTATCAACAGATCGTCTACACATACTACAAGATGATGGCAGAATGAGTCACATGAAGCAAATGATTGCAGAGTTCCATGGGATAAGATCAAAGAAAACAGACAGAATAAGAAAGAGGACAAAGGTAAGACTTCAGAACCAGCAAAAGGTAATCCACATGAATCTACCCATTACATTGTTGCCCATTGCAATATAGGAGTAACAAAAGATCTATTTAACACTTCATATACTCCTTGGAAAGATGCATGGCTTCTTGACACAAGCAAAACCTCTTACATGGCATTCAGAAGAGACTTCTTCGATGACTTCAATGACAATGTAGATGGCATAGTGTATTTTGTCGATAAGTCGAGTCTCAAACCCTCGGGAATGGGCACAATCAGACTTAAGTTGTCTGGATTCCCGAATTTTCTTCTGCACAATGTGCTCTATCTTCCTGAGTTGCAAAGGAGCTTTCTATCTCTTGTGCACATCAGACAGCTAGGCCACTCTGTTCATATGATCGGTGGCAAAGTTGTTTTATGAAAGGATTTTGATAACATGATTGTTATGACCGAAATGGAAGATGGAAGACTGTTGAAGTTGAATGGGACATCTACCCATACACAAAATGATGCATACCTCTCTCACACAGTGAAGGTATAATGTCATCTAGTCTTTTGTGGCATGCTAGATTTGGCCATATCAATTATGACAATCTCCATTTATTGAGGAAGAATGGTGTTTCTGGTTTGCCTACTATTCCTAGGAAATTGAAATAACGTGATGCTTGCATCCTTGGAAAGCATAGCAAACAACCATTCCATGATTCTACTTCCATAGCATGTATAAAACTTGAACTGATTCATTATGATTTGTGTGGCCCTATGTTTGTTCCTTCTGGAAATGGAAATAAATATATCATGTATTTTATTGATGATTACACCAAGATGTGTTGGGTATACTTGTTGAAAGATAAATCACATGCTTTTGAAACATTTAAAAATTTTCATGTATGGATTCAAAATGAAGCTCAGTCTCGTATTGGCTCTCTTTGCACTGATAATGGAAAGAATATACATCTAATGAATTTGAAAGCAACCTTCGCCAACATGGGATCAAGCATCAAACCACAATTCCATACAATCCTCAACAAAATGATGTAGCTAAAAGAATGAATAGGAAACTCCTAAATATGGTTCGTTCCATGATGTTTTTCAAGAATGTAAAATTGTTGTTTTGGGCTGATGCAGTTTATGTCAAAAATAGGAGTCCATCTCATGCTCTTCAAAATAAGACTCCTTATGAAATGTGGTATTGCCACATTCCTTTTGTAAGGCATCTCAAGGTCTTTGGTTCCACCTGCTATGCCTTGATTCCTAAGGAGCAAAGAAGCAAGCTTGATGCAAGGATTCAGAAGCGCAACTTCTTGGGGTACTCAAATACCACCAAGGGGTGTCGTCTTTACGATGAGACAAACAAGAAATTCATCCTTTCCAGAGATGTAATCTTTCTTGAATCCTCCAAGAAAGATGAAATTGTTGAGAGGCAGCTTGATCATTCGGACAGATTCACTCATGTAAAGACATATCATGAATTTGATGATGAGATTCTACATCTTGAAGGGGGAATCCCTATCTTGGGTCAATCTCTAGAATTTCCTTTTGAAGCACCATCTTCCCCACATGAAGAAGTTCTCGCCACTTCATCAGAACTTGAAGTTCATTTGGATGATATGATCGAAAGGATTGAAAAGTTGAGGCTTGATGAGAACTCAACACCATCTCAATCAGCTGAGCAACCTAGACCATCTCAGAAACGTCCACCAAAATGGCTCACAAAAACACTTGAAAGTGTTCATCCTGATGAAGTCGGAAAGACAGGAACCAGAATTTCCTCAAAACAAGATGGAGGTAATGAAGATAATTCAAACTCAGGTGATGTAGCTGACATGGATGTTTCATATGATTGTGAGTTGAATTTATCTACTAACCTTGAACCAACTTCCTTTGAAGAAACCACTTCTCATGATGAATGGAAATAAGCCATGTAGAAGGAATATAATGCTCTCATCAAGAATGGGACATGGAAGTTGGTGGATCCTCGATTCGGAACCAAACCGATCGACTACAAGTGGGTATTCAAGAACAAGTATAGATCAGATGGCTCACTTGACAAGCACAAAGTAAGGCTCGTGGCAAAAGGATTTGCACAAAAATAATGTGTTGACTATGAGGAGACTTTTGCCCCCACAACAAAATGAGCTACCATCTGTTCTCTATTTTCCATGGCAACATAGAATGGACGGAAAATTCATCAAATGAATGTGAAAGCTACTTTCGTGAATGGAGACTTGAAAGAGAATTTTTTCATGTCTCAACCAGAAGGCCTTGTTGTGAAGGGACAAGAACATAAGGTATGCAAGCTCATCAAATCCTTATATGGACTCAAACAAGCACCACGAGCATGGTATGAAAAGTTAACTGAGCATCTTCTGAAAGTAAAATTCAAGCATTTCAATCTTGATGATGCAACTTCGTTTGTCAAGAAAGTTGGAAAAACAGTTGTATATCTTGTAGTATATGTAGATGATATGTTGATAACATGAAACAATGAAAGCTACAATGCATCCATAAAAAAAGAGTTGAAGAAAGACTTCCAGATGATAAATTTGGGACATCTTCACTACTATTTAGGCATTGAGGTGATTCAAAATCCAAGGTTCATATTCATCTCCCAGAAGAAGTACATTGGAGAATTGTTGAACAAGTTTGGCATTGTTGAGTGCAATCATGTTTCTACTCCAAGTGAATAGTGTTAAATTTGGCAGCATCGACAGTCATTATCCAATGAGAGGCCATATGGGCCACCGTGAGGCTAGCCAAGGAGATTTGGAGAATCAACTAGTCTTGTGAGGTATTGACAAAAGCTAGGGGGAATGTACAACCTCTGTGAGTCAAACCAAAAGTTAGGACGAACGAGATGCTATGTAAGTCTAATGCAAAAGTCAAGGGGAACGTACAACCTCTGTGAGCATAGACAGTTTAGTGCAAAAGTCAGGGGGAACGTACAACCTTTGTGAGCATAGACAGACTAGTGCAGAAGTCAGTGAGAACGTACAACCTTTGTGAGTCTAGTCAAGCCTTGTGAGCCATGAGCAAAAGTCAAGGCATCTAACAAAAGTTAGGTTGAATATAAAATCTAGAAACAAATGATATTCCTAATAATGCAAATGATATAAATGTATTGATCTAGTGCGTTGGCACGTGTAACATTATCTGCCATGAAGAGAAATTTGAATTGCCTTGTAAAAAGTCGAGTTGAAGAAGTCAAAGTTGCATGTCTAAGTCAAAGACATTGTTGTCAAGTTGTCGCATGTTGCATGTTGCATGTTGCATGCATGACATGCACTACATGCATGTCTAGTTACATGCATGCATGCATGACATGTGCATGCTAAATTAGTACGCATGCATGCCAAGTCAAGGGTGAGTTGTAACTGAAGTCTCAAGTCTAGTTCGAATTTCAAACTAAAGTGTGAAGCTGAGTTATGTTAAAGCATGCAAACAAGTTCCTAATTCGAGCCATCTACTTCTCCTCTTCACTCCTTTATAAGCAGAGGTCGACCTCTCTCTTCAACACAATGGTTATGCAGGGTAAGGGTGAATGTAGAGACAGCATATAGAGGCAGCATATAAAGGCGCGTAACAGTGTTGTAATAACAACATAATAGAGGTGCATATCARCATATACAGGCAGCATACAAAGGCACTTAACATTGTTGTAATAACAGCATAATAGAAGCGCATATCAGCATATACAGGCAGCATACAAAGGTGCCTAACAGTGTTGTAACATGAGCATTTAGAGACAGCATATCAAAGGCGCATATTAGTCAATTAGAGGCAGCTTCAACAACCCATATCAGAACTGATATATCTCAGTCTTTGAAAGCAACTCGGATACGTCTATATCAGCAAGGTCTCTTAGTTCTATGTCAGGTCATAGTCAACTTGGCAAGCTCTTTAAGAGCAGAGTTTTCATGGTGGATGTTTGTAAGTGATCTTACATTATTAATGCAATAAAGGAATATCGTTTGCTGGGGTTTTTCTCCCTGTACAGGGTTTCCCCAGGGTATATGTGTTGTAGATGTGCATTCTTACATATCTACATGATTTTTGCTATTCAGTTATGATTCTATATTGTTGAAATGTATTAAGTTGGAATCAAAGTGTTGAAGAATTCAAAGAAATAATCCGCTTAAGAAATCAAGCTCAAAATTTAACATGGTATCGGAGCTTAGTGTGTGTTAAGCATGTTGAAGTGCAGCAACAGGTACACATAGATCCAAGCAAGCTTGATTAAGTTTTCAGTGTGAGGTCCATGGCATCCTCCATTTCAATCAGGGTCGAGGATAGGCTCGAAGGAGCTGCCAACTTCAGTGTGTGGAAGCTTCGGATAACAAATATCTTGCAAGAGCATGATCTTGAGCAGTATGTGACCACAATGGTGGAGGAACCCACTACTAATGCAGGAAGAGCAACCTTCAGGAAGAGTCAAGCAAAGGCTAAGCGAATCATCTTTGACTCAGTCAAAGACAGTATAATGCCGACAATGACTTCGTTAATGACTGCCAAGGATTGTATGGATACCTTGGTGTATCTGTATGAAAAACAGGCTCCAAGTCAGAAGAGGACACTTAAGCACAAGCTTAAGTATTTGAAGATGGAGAAAGGTGAATCAGTAGCATCTTTCTGTTCCAGGATAGCCCAAATCAAAGATCAACTTTTGGTCACAGGGGTGACAATGGACGATGATGATTTACTACAGGCCATATTTGATGGTCTTCCTTCTTCATGGGAGACCTCCTTATCCAGTGTAAGTGGGAGAGAGATTCAACCCACGTTTGAGAGGTTATGGGATGATTGCCTCCAAGAGGAGAGTTGCACTGCTACCAGGAGCGAGCCAACGAAAGAAGAGCATTCAGCTTTAGCATCAAGATTCAAGGGAAAGAAGAAAGGCTCTCAAAGGAAGCCAAACACCAAAGGTACATTCAAAGGCAAGAGTATTGATACATCTAAGATTAAATACTTTAGTTGTAATAAGTTGGGTCATTTTGCTAAAGACTGTTGTTTTAGAAAGAAATATCCAAGGAAAGGGAAACATCATGCCTCAACTACTGAGGGTGATGAATCCAAAAGAAAACAGAAAAGTCCTTCTAATGAGAAAGAAAATAAAAAAGAATATTACTTGGTTTCTGCCTTATACAGTTTAGTTTTCACGTGGCCAAAAACTTGGTTAGTAGACAGTGGTGCATCAAAGCACGTGACAGGGTACAAGGATATCCTCTCAGATTTCAAGACAAAATCTTTTACAGAGCAGGTTGAGCTTGGGGATCGCAAATGTTACAAGATAGAGGGAGTAGGCTCTATATCCTTCAGATTGGAATCTGGGGCTAGACTTCATGTTGATGAAATATTATATGTTCCAGGGCTCAAGAAGAATCTACTATCAGTTGCAACCCTTGAGGACAAGGGATATTGGGTGATCTTCAAGGACAAGAAGGCACTACTGTGGGCTAAAGGTAGCCACTTAAGTACAACAAAACCCATTGGGACTCGTAGAGGAGGACTGTACGTCCTGACAGGACAGTCAGTTCAGGCATTGGCTCATGATGCGACCAGCTCCAGCAAGTTGTGGCACAGAAGACTTGGACAGTAGTGACAGCAGAGCTCAGGGCATCTTAGATCTGGTTCATTCTAATGTATGTGGTCCCATGTCATCTCCCTCACTTAGTGGTTGTTTGTATTATGTCAATTTTATTGATGATTACTCAAGAAAATGTTGGATTTATTTCCTTAAAGCTAAAAGTGACACATTTGATAAATTCAAAGACTATAAAGCCTTTATTGAAAAGCAGACGAGGAAACACATCAGATCCTTAGAACAAACAATGGAGGGAGTTTGAATCTCTCCAGTTTGAGGATTTATGCAAGTCAGCAGGAATCAAGAGACAGTTGATCGTGCTATATAACCCTCAGCAAAATGGAGTTGATGAGAGGAAAAACATGACAATTTGTGAGGCAGCAAAAGCAATGATGTTTGACCAGAATTTGCCAAATTCTTTATGCGCAGAAGCTACCTCCACTGCCGTGTATATTCAGAACAGGTGTCCACATGCTATCTTGAAGGACAAGACTCCTAAAGAGGTCTTCTCATGGATCAAACCTGAAGTAGGGCATCTAAGGATATTTGGGTGTCCTGTGTATATTCATGTCCCTAGGGAAAAGAGGACAAAGATGGAACCCTCAAACAAGAAAGGGGTTTTTGTGGGGTATAGTGAGAACTCCAAGGCTTACAAAATTATGTACCAGTTAAGAGGCAGATAGAGGTAAGCAGAGATGTGACTTTCCGTGAGAAAGACGCATTCAAGAAATCCAGAGAGCTTCAGTAGGAATCAGAAGCAGTTCAGCCAGCTTCACCCTCTTCTGAAAATGAAGAGTCAGATGATTAGAGGGAGGAACCTCATGAAGGGCCAAGTAATGAGCCCCTAGAACCTATTGAAGAGTTAGAAAGAACTCTTGAAAAACCTCCAGCCAAAAGGAAGCCAAGGTGGCTTAAAGAAACAGTGCAGGAAGCAGAAAGGATAGCTACTCCCAAAGGAACTTTCAGGGAAAGTAAGAGGCCTCATAGGTTTGGAGGCTATGTTGCACTGATGAGCAGCATCAGTGATGCCAAACCTTCTTCATTTGAAGAAGCAAATAAATTACAAGTATGGAAGAATTCCATGATTGAGGAATACAGGTCTATTCTAAAGAACAATGTTTGGGACATTGTGTCGAGGCCAAAGGACAAATCAGTGGTTTCTTCCAAATGGATCTATAAGATCAAACATGCAGCCGATGGAAGTGCGGAAAATTTCAAAGCAAGATTTGTAGCCAGAGGCTTCACTCAGAAAGAAGGAATCGACTACGAAGAGACTTTTGCCCCTGTAGCCAGGTATACCTCCATTCAAACTATTATTGCTTTAACTTTCGTTCTTGGTTGGAAGCTACATCAGATGGATGTAAAAACAACATTCTTGAATGGAAAGATTGAACAGGAGGTGTTTGTGGAACAACCAGATGGTTTTGTACTGCATAACAAAGGCACTCATCTATGCAAGCTAAGGAAGGCCTTGTATGGTCTTAAGAAGGCTCCCAGAGTTTGGTATGACAGGATTGATGACTTTCTTAAAATCCTGGGCTTTCAAAAAAGTGATGCTGATGCAAATTTGTACTTCAAGGTAAGAGGTAACCAACCTGTTATACTAATCATGTATGTTGATGATCTCTTTCTAACAGGAGATGAAGGGCTAATAGCCTAGTGTAAGAGGGAGCTAACCTCAGAATTCGAGATGAAAGACTTAGGCTTGATGCATTACTTCCTAGGATTGGAAGTGTGGCAAAAACAGAGCGAGATATTTCTGGCACAAGGAAAATACACAGTGGATGTACTAAAGAGGCTCGGTATGATGGATTGCAAATCCATGTCTACTCCGATGGTTACCAACCTGAGGAAACATGATTCTGATATAGGTTCAGACTTTGTGGATCCCACCATGTATAAGCAGCTAATTGGATCATTGATGTATATGATCCACACCAGGCTAGATATATGCTATGCAATGAGTTGGTTCATGACTGAACCAAGACAGAGACACTAGGTGGCAACAAAGCACATCTTGAGATATCTCAGAGGGACCATTACTTATGGTCTGAGATATACATCCAGTGGTGGTTTATTTTTGCATGGGTATGCAAATGCTAACAAGGCAGGAAGCCCAGTGGATTGGAAGAGTACTTTCGGATACTGCTTCAGTTTAGGATCCGCTATGATCTCTTGGTCAAGCCGAAAACAAGGATCCATTGCACATAGTACAACAGAGGTTGAGTACATTGTAGCAAGTGATGCTAGCAAGGAAGCAGTATGGCTCAGAAAATTGGTTTCTGGGTTGTCTGGTGACAAGATCGAGACGACGATGGTTCACTGTGATAATCAAAGTTGCATAAAATTGACAGTGAACCCGGTATTTCACGACAGGTCAAAACATATTGACATGAAGTACCACTACATCCGAGACTTGGTCCAAAGAAAAACTGTAAAGTTATAGTACATAGCCACGAACGAGTAGGTAGTTGATATCCTAACCAAGCCCCTGACCTCGAGACAGTTTGTGCCACTGTTGAATATGTCGGCGATATAACGGAAATGTCGGATGTGTCGCCGAAATTTTCACTCAGCCAAAATTTTCGTTTGAATATGTCGCGAAACTTCCGATAAATTGAATGTGTCGCGACACATTCATTAACTCGCGACATTTTCTCAATGTGTCGCGAGTCGATGGAATGTGTCGGCCTGCT
>SNQJ01S0142679.1:16309-34258 GCA_010110895.2 Picea sitchensis
GGGACCTGCGAAAATGAAATTATGTTCGCACCTCACCTCCTTAGCTCCGTGGCCTCCGTGGCTATGATACCATGTAGAAATTTCAATACAAATTAAGTATTTCCTATGATTCTCCTGATCTAACAATTATATGCCACTGTTAAATACATAATCGCTTCTACTATTATTCTTGTGGAAAATTAAACCACGATCACAACTACAATCACAAAGTGAAATATCAAGAACACATAACACATAAGTTTTTCTGGGAAATCGTAAAGCTAAAAATCTCAGTATCATATATTATGTATATCATGAATCATGAAACAATATCATACAAAACTCTAATCCAATATTTCTCAGTACAATACAATCGTCTCACAATGTCATACACAAATCAACAAATACATGTGCCAATTCTTGTGTCCAAATAGCTTGCCTCCTCTACACAAATCCTTGCAATTAGAATTCTCACAATGAAATACAATTGCCTAGTTTGCACATGCCCATAAGCATATCCACTGATGTGCGCTTAAGAACCACTTGTATTTCATGTGTGTATGAATCCCTCAACTGTGGGTTTATGCACGTAACATCAGATCTCTCTGACTTAAAGACACTGGAATGTGTCTCTACTCTGAAAACAAATTTACCCACAATTTCTGCCAAGGAAAGTGCTCTGATACCACTTGTAATATACCAGATATAAAAAGTATGCAGAACATAAATAAAATGCTAGAAATGGCAGAATAACAGTAATATAACCGACATAATCTCCACAATAAAACATAAATTATATAAGAAAAACAACAAAAATAACACTTTGAGTCAGAGAGCAATGTTCACGAGCCTCTTCAAGGGGGTAACCTCTAGTTGAGCAATGCTCTATTACAATAATCTCCAATCTAGGGTTCTCATACCCTTGACTCCTATTTATACTAAAAAGAAGCATCTAGAGGAAGATCCTTCTAGAAGCAAAAGCTTCTATTAGGTCTTCTTACATCCTTCTTATTCTATTTTATTGAAAGGCCTTATTAATATTGACCTTTATTACATTTAATACATTGTTCTACCTATGTGCAGGTTAGGAGCCTAACATGAATTTTACCCCCAAACCTCTGCAATTAGATCCATCCAACATCTTGGCTAAACCTTGGCCTTTAACTAGCTTGGTGGATTTTATTTCCAGATCAAAATCGAGGATTTGGGCAATCCACTTTCTCCTTCTTCCATCTATGTCGGGTTGAATGAGAATGTCCTTCACAGCAGCTGAAGAGACATATTCGATAACCCTTGAACGAAGAACATAGATCCTGAAAGCCTTAAGGGCTTTCACCAATGCATAGGATTTCTTCTCCATGATGTCATATCTAATCTCTGCATCCCTTAACGCCCTCCTAAAAAGGAGATAGGTTTTTCCAATCCCTCAACATTTTTCTGCAACAAAACAATTGCCACTGTATCAAAAGAAGAAAAAGAAAAAAAATATTTGGAATAGTCAGGACTGATCAACATGGGGGACTTAGTCAATTCTTTCTTAATCTAGATGAAGGATTTCCTGGGTTCAGCAGTCCACTTTATTTCATTCCCCTTCTTGAGCATGGTTGTGATATGCTTCACCAATTCAACAAAATTTGAAACAAACCTCCTTAGAAAGTTAATCTTGCCCAGAAAAGATTGGACCTATTTCCTGGACCTTGGGAGTGATAATTTTTGGATTGCTTCCACCTTGTTGGGATCGATCTTGACTCCCTCGACTGATACTATGTGTCCTAGCAACTTTCCCTCCTTCATAGAAAATAATGATTTCTTGTGGTTCAGGGAAAGACCAAACCTTCTGCATTTCAAGAAAATTTTCCTAAGATGACAACAATGTTCTTTATCAGATATGGAAAAGACTGTTATGTCATCCAGATAGATGACCAAAAAATTATCTTTCTCCCCAATGAAGGTGATGTTCATGGTTCGCTAAAAGGTTTCTCCTACGTTCATTAACCCAAAGGGCATTTTGGCATGCATGAATGCACCCCAAAGAGTGGTGAAGGTTATCTTTTCTCTGTCCTCGGGTAAAGAAGAGATCTAATTGTAGCCAGAAAATCCATCAATCATGGAAATCCTGGATGCACCTGCTACCCTCTGCAATATGTGTTCCATCTTTGGCAACAAGTAATTTTCCTTCTTTGAGATCTTGTTCATATTTCTGAATTCGACACAAAGCCTGATCTCTCCATTCTTCTTTCTCACTAGGACCAAGTTGGCAACCCATTCTAAATATCTCAGGGGGACAATGATTTGGGCATCCAACAACTTCTTTACCTCCTTCTCCATGATAGGCAGTAATATAGGATTTATCTGCCTCAACTTTTTCCTAAATGGTTTGGATTCTTCCTTCATTGGGATCTTGTGCTCTATAACACTAATGTCATATGTTTTGAGGTCTTCATAGGTCTAGGCAAACAAATCAACAAATTATTTTAACAGATCAGTATACTCAGCCCTCTGCTCCTTTGACAAGCTATTAGACAGCATGACAAACTTTGGATTCTCCTCTGTTCCAATATTGCACTCAGCCACATCAACATCATCATTTGAGATTTTTCCCTTTACTGCCACATCATTTCTATCAAAAAGACTTTCCAAAGGAACTATTACTTTGGGGAGGTGATTACTAGGAAACTGAACAATATGATGATCAACAATATTTTTCAGGAAATCATCAGCATAGAGATCGGCTTCAGAAATAGGGTCTTGATCAATATGAAATGATGAAAACTCCTCTACAGTCTCCAGGAACCTTTTGATTTCAAGGTCATCCTCAAACACCTTCCAATGCTTGACATTATCAAGTATGGAGGGCCTGCATTTTACTTCTATATCATACCTGAGCTTAGGTGGCATACGAATTATGAAATTTCTCGTCGAAATAGCCAAGGAATCAGCCATAGTGTTTTCTCCTCTTGGAATAAATGATATATTGAAAGCTAGTAAAAAAATTTCAATTAGGTCCCATAATTCATTTTTGTAATTCCTAAGACGAGGGTTTTTGGCCTGATAAACATTCATGATCTGCTAGATAATAAGCTCAACATCTCCAAACAATGATATCTCTTCAATCCCCATGTCATTTGCAGTCGTTAAGCCCAAAACGAGAGCTTCGTACTCTGCCACATTATTGGTGGCTTCAAATTCTAATTTGTAGGATAGAGATATAGTTTCCAGAGTAGGGAAACAAGGACTACTCCAGCACTAACACCTTCTCTAGAAGAGGCTCCATCCAAGAAAATTTTCCACACAGAGGTAATTGGAGGAGAATATTCAAGGGGGGTGAGGGAATGCTTTCTAATATTAAGGGGAAACTCAGGGGCATTAGTGAGTTGTAAGAAGCTAGATCCTAAGTCAGTATCCAAAGTGAAAATAGGGTGATTGGTGGTGTCTACCTCATCACTGATGATGTAGATCAGTTGAGCTTCCCTATATAGTCTTATGTGATCCCCTCCAAATATTGGAATGGTAGCATATGTGAGGTCCATATGCAACATTCCCCCAAGAAGTTTTATCCAAGATCTTGACAATAGCATGCCAAACTTGGGAGGAACATCAACCACCACAATATCCATGACCACACTTTTCATGGGCAACTGAAACAAGGTTACCACTAGATATTTGATGACCCCAAGACATTGCACCCTCCTACAGTCAAAGGAATACAATTCATGGTAATATTTTTTGACTTCCAGCCTGAGTTCTTCCATGAAAGTTTTGGGCATGAGATTATGGGAAGCCCCTGAATCCATCAAACAATTATGCAGCACCTTGTTGTGTATGTTCAGTGATGTGTAGAAGGGAGGGGATGAATCATATCTATATTCTACCATAGGACCTAAGATGACTTCTGAATTTTCGTCTTGGAGACTCATTGAGTCTATGGAATGGCAGGATGGTTCGGACTGCAGTAGCTTATAGAGGGACCTTTTGAAATCTTTATGTTTGACTAGATCTGAAATGGGCACAAGAATTCTGATTTTTTGAATTTCATGCTCAAAGTTAAAGGAGGAAGGAGGCTTCAAAATTTCTCTCACCTCTGGGACAAGGTCTTTGGCTATTGGCGAGGGATTCTGAGTTTTATTTTCCTTGGTGATATTTGTTGCATGCTTAATAGGTTTCTCTGCTATGAGAGGCTAATCAGGGATGTTAGACTTCCCTTCTTTCTTCTTAGACCGGAGGTTGTATTTATTGGGACTGCTACTGGCCCCTTCCCCCTTACTCAACTTATTTATTTGACTGTTCATGAGGAATTCTTCGTATGCAGATTGAGTTAAACGAGGAAATGGGGAGGTGCCTCCAATACAGTGAATCTCAGGGTCTAACTCCTCTTCTTCCCTCTCCTCATCAATAACAAGGTTCTTCTGAAGACGAGTATGGATTTTATGATCATTTATGTCCCTGTCCCTTTGTTCCCTTGGCATAATCTGATGAGCATTGTTATTTGGCCTCCTGAAGTTTCCTATGTTGTCAATGTTTTGAGGATTTCTATATGTTGGCCTCCCCTCCACTTTCATTTTCTCCATATTTTCAAATAGGGACTTTACCCTTTTGGTCAATTCATCTACTTGAGGGTGAGCTGCAGAAGAACCAAAGGTTGAGGTCTCAGCTCCAGTCCTTCCCTTTTCTTTGTCAGAATTTCTTCTGAGCCTGTCAACTGCCAACACATTAGATTCTACTTCCAGGGATGCATCTTGCATGTTAGCCAAGGAAGTATCTCTTCTTTCTTTGATTAGGAGGCAGAAATCGAGGTCAAAATCACTAGCATAAGTTATTTTAGCAGAGGCTTATGTAGGATTTATCTCAGTAGGGATCTTATTGTACATCTTGTTGAATATTTTGGATAATTCAGAGACAGATTCTCCCTCTTTTCTCTTCAGGGACCCAAACTCTTTAATATAATACATGAAATCCTTTTTATCCCCCCAATGTCTCAAGAATGCATCATCTAGAGCCTCAATCCCAACAATAGATCTNACTGGTGTACTGTGCATGTGTGTGATTGTTTATTTATTACTGCTCATTATTGGATAATAATTCTACATTGATATAACATTTGAAGAAAAAGGATTATAATTACGTTATTACTGATTCAACCCCCCTCTCAGTAATCCAACAATATTTGAGCTTGGGTGGCAGAGGAACTCTAATATTGCTTGCTGAAATAGCCAGGGAATCAACCTCATCAATTTCTCCTCTTAGAATAAATGATATATTGAAAGCCAAGAAAAAACTTCCAATGAGGTCCCATACTTCATTTTTGTAACTCCTAAGCCGAGGGTGTTTTGCCTGATAGATATTTATGTTCTGTTGAATATTCAACTTTGCATCCCCAAACACATATATTTCTTTAATTCTCATGTCCTTTGTAGCCCTTAATCCCAAAACAAGAGCCTCATACTCTGCCGCATTATTTGTAGCTTCAAATTCTAATTTGTAGGATTGAGATATAGTTTCCTGAGCAGGGGAAACAAGGACCACTCCAGTACCAACACCTTCTCTGGAAGAGGATCCATCAAAGAACATTTTCCACAAAGAGGTAATTGGAGGAGAATTTTCAGGGGGGGGAATGGACTTCTTTCTGATCTCAAGAGGAGTTTCAAGGGTATCAGTAAGTTTCAATAAGCTAGATCCCAAATCAGTATCAAGGGAAAAGGTATGATGATTAGTGGGGTCTGCTTCATCACTGATAATGTAGGCCAATTGAGCTTCTCTATACAGTCTTCTATGCTCTTCTCCAAACACAGGAATGGTAGCATATGTGAGGTCCATTTGTAGTGTTCCCCCAAGCCTTTTAATCCAATATCTTGACAAAAACATGCCAAATTTGGGAGCTACATTAGCTACCACGATATCAATGACCACACTTTTTATGGGTAGCTGGAACAAGGTTACCACCAGATCTTTGATGACCCCGAGACATTTCACCTTCCTTGAATCGAAAGAGTACAAATCATGATAATCTTTTGTGACTTCCAGCCTGAGTTCTTCCATGACAGTTTTGGGCATGAGATTATGGGAAGCCCCTGAATCCATCAGAGAATTATGCAACACCTTATCATGTATGTTCAGTGATGTGTAGAAGGGAGGGGATGAGTCATCTCTATATTCTACCATAGGACCTAATATGATTGTTGTCTTTTCATCTTAGAGATTTACTGAGTCTGTGGAATGGCAAGGTGGCTCAGGCTACAGTAGCTTAGAGAGGGACATTTTGAAATATTCATGTTTAACTAGCTCTGAAATGGGCATAGGAATTCTGATTTTTTGAATTTCATGCTCAAAGTTAAAGGAGGAAGGAGGCTTCATAATTTCTCTCACCTCTGGGATAGGGTATTTGGCTATTGGGGAGGAATTCTGAGTTTTATTTTCCTTGACGATATTTGATGCATGGTTAACTAGTTTCTCTACTATGAGAGGTTGATTAGGGATATCAGACTTCCCTTCTTTCTTCTTAGACCAGAGATTGTATTTATTGAGACTGCTACTGGCTTTCTCCCCCTTACTCAACTCATTTATCTAACTGTTCATGAGGAATTCTTCGTATGCAAATTGAGTTAAATGAGGAAATGGGAATATGTCTCCAATACAATGAATCTCAGGGTCCAACTCTTATTCCTCCCTCTCCTCATCAACAATAAGGTTATTTTGGATAGGAGACTGAATTTTTTGATGATTTCTATCCATGTCTGTTTGTTCCCTTGGCATGATCTGTGGAGCATTGTTGTTCGTCCTTCTAAAGTTGCCTCTATTGTCAATGTTTTGAGGATTTTTGTATGTATTCCTTCCCTCCACTTTAATTTTCTCCATCTCTGCAGACAGAGACTTTACCATCTTCGTCAATTCATCTACTTGAGGGTGAGCTATAGGAGAACTAGAGGTTGAGACCTCATATCTCCCTCTTCCCTTGTCTCTGTCAGATTTTCTTTTGAGCCTATTAACTGCCAACACATTGGATTTTACTTCCAGGGCTTCATCTTGCGTGTTATCCAAGGAAGTAGCTCTTCTTTCTCTGAGAAGGAGGCAGAAATTGGGGTTAAAGGCACTAGCATAAGTGATTTTGGCAGAGGCTTCTGAGGGTTTTATTTCAGCAGGGATCTTATTGTACATCTTATTGAATATCTTGGAGAAGTTAGAGACATACTCTCCTTCCTTTCTCTTTAAGGACCCAAACTTTGTCATATAATACATGAAATATTTTTTATCTCCCCACTATCTCAAGAAGGCATTATCTAGAGCTTCAATCCAAACAATAGATCCAGGGGTTAGTACCCTAAACCATTTCCTCACCTCACCATCAAGACTTTGGATGAAGACTCTCATCTATACTTATTCATTTTCAATGTTCAGGTTGTTTGCATAATTGTAGAAGGAAACAAGGTGCTCTTCAGCAATTATGTCCTCCTCTCCAGTGAATTTAGGCATATACTTCAAGTAATATATAGCAAGGAGATGATTCATGGGCTGAGGCAAGACCAAAGGTGCATACCTTGCAACCACTATGGCATCCATTTTGTTTACAGGGGGATGAGATCTTGCCATACGGATATTAGGTGGAGGAGAACTAGGGGGAGAAGGGGTTCAACCTGGAGAAATTGGAAATGAGCCTATAGGTGGAAAAGGGATCAACAGAGGATTTGAAGAAAAAGCTACATGTCTTAAGGGAATAGAGATTGGTGTAGGCACAACAGTAACAATATTAATAGGAGAAGGGATGGTAAAGCCTGGGGTGGGAAAATATTCTGAATTCCTGGGTCTAGACCAGGTTGCAACGTTGAGGGAGATAAGAGTGAAAAAGTTCTCTCCCTCTAATACAATATCGAGAGGAGAAAAATCAACAGAAACACTCCTGAAATTAAAAAAATGAGAGACTCCAACAAGAGGTCTGACAGGAAACTGAGAATAAGATATGGGGGTCTC
Source organism: Picea sitchensis (assembly GCA_010110895.2). Taxonomy (NCBI): domain Eukaryota; kingdom Viridiplantae; phylum Streptophyta; class Pinopsida; order Pinales; family Pinaceae; genus Picea; species Picea sitchensis. Next base: position 24,251 of record SNQJ01S0142679.1, read on the forward strand.
TAATAGAGAGCAATCAGAACTGTCAGAAATACCTGGTTCAGTAGTGGAAGCTCCTTCTCTGAGGGCCTTTCCCTTTATGATAAGCTTCTCTGGATCTGCTTCAAGTTTTTTCAAGGGAAACTGAGGGGTAGACCTCGTATGCATGCCTCTGGAAGCCACAACTTAAATAGAAGGTTCCCCGGTGGAGTCGTCACAATGGAGTTGCTAGGTGCACAATAGAAATCTTGGAGGGCTCTGATGCTTGGTGCACCTTCAAAATCAGAGGCTCAATGTCATTCAATCATGAGGAAAATATTCAAATTCATCCCCGACAATGGCACCAGAAATGTTAGCACTAGAAGTCACCTCTGGATTGCAGCAGAGGTAAGCCTGATACCCATCAGTTTATATGTCACAGGTTTTTTATAAAGGGTGACCAAATCAAAGTAAACTTAGAACAATATCGTTTTAACTCAGAAAACTAGGTTGTAAATACAATGCTAGATGAGGTCTTGATATAACTTAGGCCAGTAAGTTTGCATAGTGGTGAATAGGTGGAGGAAAAACAAGAGATGAATGAAAGTTTTCTCTAGACCTCCGGTCTTCCAATAGCCTTTGGAAGAAAATGATCAGATATGATATCCTCTCGGATCTGAAAGCTTCAAGACACTTAAAATGCTACAAAAAGACAAATATAATCAAAACTACATTATATAGTCATTACAACACCCGAATGGATCATCCATGCTCAGGCTTTAAGAGTCAGAAGAAAGAGTAAGGAAGAGGTTGGATTCCATTAAACAAGAAGTCTCAAATATTAGTCTATAACCAGAGAACCAGAGGCCTCGCTAAAAATTTACAATTGGGAGCTTATCTCTACCATCAATGCTTTACCAAATATCAAAATTGAGTATTTATACTCAAAACAAAATCTCACGAGCATAATCAAAAAGTTGCATTAAAGGCATTACATCTGCATGTTTCCTGACAGACTGCACATGTAGTTTCCTGTCAGATGCAATCGTTTTTCAAAAAGGATTTGTAACTGAGTTTACTTACTTATAGTCCTTTCTGGGTTTTCCATTTATGGTGGAAATGATGTTTAACCATCCCCCACCAACCTCAATAACTGCTTCATTGAAATTCAGAAGACCCAAGTCAATTCTACCTCTGTAGGACATGGTAGCCTTAGCATTCGCCATATGGATCTAAGCTAGATGTTTATGGGGAAGCCTAATAGTGGACGTGGTTGCTGACAAAGTGATAAGCCACACTCAGTATAGAGTAGCAAACAAGAGATGGTCAGGTCGACAATTGTGGATGGACGAGGAGACTGAGGATAGCGTGGGGGTCACACAAGTGGAAGTTGAGGTGTAATGGGATGGAGGTGATGTGGAGCAAGGTGGAACAGGTGGCAGGAGATGATAAAGGGACAAGTACTGGTGGGACAATGAGTGGAAGAAAGATGGAGGGAGTGAAAGTGATGAGGGGAGGCCACTTGTTGGTCTGGGATAAGGCACTATCTGCACATGTGCATATCGGGGCTGTGAAAAGAAGTATGAAACTCCCCCACTTTTGGCCCTGATGTGGGTCTTTGGCTGACACGTAGCGCCTCCACAAACCACAATTGTTTTCCTCTACCCACTCTACCTTTTTTATCTTGTGCGCATGTTGAAGCCCCGATACGACCATCAACCGTTTATCTGGGGTGCTCATCTCTTGACCGCCCAGATTTTCCCATGCCTTATCATGTCACACCAGAACGTTTCATCACTCCTCTGACTTAGGATATAAGCCAAATTGTGGGTTTTAGCCCACTTCTTATAATTCTTTTTCCATGGTCTCCATTTTGAAGGAAGAGCACCCCCTTTACCAACATATGTGATAACATGTCCTAATCGCCTTGGTTAGAGGAAGGGAGCCTAAGTATACATACTTTGCTACGAGATACAATCCTTGTTGTGTAGCATGATACCTATCTTCGGGGAGCACTTCAGACCCCAAGAAAACAAAATTGAATGCAGGCATGTTCGCACGATATTACAACAACATGCAGGAAAGCATCGCCAACACTTGGCGGATTACACCAGAAGTGGTTGCACAGTATCAGGGTACAACCAAATTTAGAGTGACCAAGAATACAATATGGATCCAAGTATAGAAGGATACCGAGATCCAATGGATACAACTGCGGTACTGTATCGAGGAAGAGGACATAAAAATGGCCATCAGGGATTGGCACGATGAGTGGAGGATTCCATAATTGAATCGAGAGATGCCCACGGATAGGGATATTGAGGCAGGGAAGAAAAAGACACCTGCAGGAGACAAAATGACACCTAAGAATCCAAGGATAGGCCAGAACCCAGTGCAACAGAAGAAAGGGGGTGTGTCCAAGAAAGGCACCCAGGCAGGGAAGAACAAAAACACCCAGGTAGGGAGGAATAACAACACCCAGGAACTGCAGGAATAGGAAAAAGAGACTGAGATAACACAGGGGGCCACATCAATTTCTAGTTAGTAGGGGCAAGGCCATACCAAGAGACCAATATTAAAAATGGGGGGTGTGTGCAAGAAATCTAAGGTACACAAAATGCCACCAGAATATATGATCACGTAGGACAACATGGACCTCGTGGCCTATATGTTCCAAGATAGAACCGTGGAGGATTTTGATGAAGCTTAGTGCCAAAGGGATAAGATGCAAGATGAGCTAGTAGACATGAAGTAGCTCCTCGAGAAAATCATAAAAACACAGAGGGCCGACATAGGAATATAATCAGTCCCATCAACATCATGGATAAGAGCCGAGGATGGATCGAGAGAGTAGGATAGAATCCAGGCGACAACATAGTCGAGCTCAATGTTTCACATTACACCCAACATGTTTCACATGTATGAAATTGAGGGTCAGACACCATTGAAATATTTGGCCCAAATCCAGTTGGTAATGACCCGGATACCAACCAAGTAATTGTATAAACTACAAGTCAGCATCACGTAGGAGGTACAGTCACGTGCATGAACAGATACAACAAGATTGCAGTAGAAAAAGGACAAAAGAGAAGAGTTGGAATTGGTTCTCGATCAATTCAATTTCTAAACCAAAGATGAGAAAGACCACGTGGATAGGCTCGAGCAGGGATTGGTTATAGCCTATGATAAAATTGCAAAGAGAGCATAGACAACAGAGCTCACGACGACGTAGAAGATTGATCAGATTGTGCATACAATTGATCAATATAGGTAGGATATTGAGACCCTCCAGAAACAACTCACCCCTACCACTCCCCTGAAGGTGAAGGAGTAGAGGAAGCAGGAAGCAACAACACAAATAGATGAAATGGAGTGACAAGTTTGCACAGCTACTAACTTATTCGATAAAGCATCACAACTATGGACGAAGATGGAGGAGGATCAATAGGTCCAACAGTGGGACCATGAGGATTAAAAGATAAGCGCAGCTATCCAAGACCTCAAGCAAAGGAAGAAGATGATTTCGATCATTGAGCATGTCAAAGGAGCATAGGATATGAATAAGTTATAGGCAAAACTCATAGTCACACAGACACAGAAGAAGGAACGCCAAGCTCAAATGGAACCTCTCCAAGAGTGGGAAGCATAGGTCATTGCGTAGGTAGAAGATGAAAAAAATAATATGGTACAGAATTAGGCAGAGTGCGCAGAGATGATCACCAATGAGATTGCAGTGCAGGTATTGGACGCACTCAGGGAGAATACTGTGCAAACTCAAATGCAAGCAAAGGAACTCATAGAGAAGTTGTAGGCTCTCGCAGGAGATATTGAAGAAGCGCACAAAGCTTATGTGGCTCGAGATGAGCCACATGTCAGTGTTGGGGGCCTATTGGATGCAGGCCTAGCTAGGAAGAAAGACTATTTTTGGAGGATAAGCATGCAAGGAGGAAAATATAGCTGGAAGGAAAAGCAACACGTGTAAGAGAAGCAGGCGAGACGTGCATGCAAGGAATACATAACAATGCTAGGGTTAGGGTTTTTGTAATGTATTATAATGGATGGTGAGCCAATGATATAAATAAGTAGTACTTAGGAGAGATAGAGAGAGGGGGAGTATATACAGAAATACACAGAGAAATAGAGAGTTGTAAGAACTGTATGATTCATTAAGTTGGTGAGCTAGGGAAGGAGTGAGAGACTCGACCCTGAGGGATAGATTGCAGGCTGAGGATCCTAGTGCGATCTAGTTAGCCTCAAAGGGATCAAGGAGCTTATGGAAAAGGGGGAGAACTAATATTGTAACCACGCACGACGTGATATATTTTTTAACTATAATAAAAGTTTGAGAGATAGATCTTTGTGGATGTATCCTGAGAGGGGGTGAACCACGTTAAAACCTATTTTATGTGAATGAGTGTATGTGTCTCTATGTCTGATTAACTGATGAATGTTATATGAATGAATTAAATACTTAGATATAGTATTCCACATGCATGAATAGAATTAATGTGATAAGTAGATGTTAGACTAAATGAATCAAGATTATAGAGCACAACCACAGATCACCGCTCATTCTCAGGTTACAAAAACCTGAGCATTGCAACCACCCATAGAGCTATCTCATATGGGATTTCCCAGTACACTTTGTGTGTTTTGTTTCCTTCTGGTCTACCAGAGGGGTTGATAGTTTTAAATGGATTTTGTTGGGAAGCTTATCAAATCTGAACCAAGGTCAATCTGTGATAGTAAAATAGAACAAAAATACCCCATAAAGAATTTTCAATACCAATAGAAGAGTAGAAAGCCAATAGGTACAAACCCTTTTTTTTCTCCTGCGATCTATTCGTAGATCCTTTTTTATAGGCATTGGTGAACAACTACCATTGGATCATCCCTTGAATTAATCATGACCATCAATTTGCAATCACGTTCACTGGTACTCAGTTTTCATCCACCATTAGATTGGCACCAACTTGATCTCATTTGTTGATTGTTTCCTTGATATCAGGATCATCGGGGTACCATCGCACAGCCACCATTTGATACAATCAACATTCAACCTCGACTCTTGATATATTCGCCACATATCGGGACCACCAAGTTCATTGGACTACTAAACATCACCTTGATGAAAAATAGTCACTCGATCGTCTTTTTGTGAGATCGCATCCATCGATCTATTATTTCCTTATCACCAGGGCCGACAATTGTCATTGTCGGGACTGTGAGTGCATGGGTATACACTTTATTTATGATGGTTCTTCTCTAATGATATGTTATGATGGATCTAACGGTCCTTTGAGTCTTTAATCAATGGTCCATATCACATTTTATTCTTCAATATTCATGATGGATATCTCTTTGCCTTCAGTACTCATGGGATGGTCACGTGGGGTACATGGGAGATATATGGTTGATATTATCCTTCTTACCGATCTATGGTCTAGATCTCTCCTCAAAGTTCCTTTTTTTCACCGACTATTTATGACTGGTAGTATGGTCCACTTTGACCATTGTCGACGAACAATGGAGATATATTCACCATGTCAAATAAACGACTAAGATTTCCTTGCCTCCACTCTTATCATAAATATCTTGCTACAAAATTTCTAAAATTTTTTACCCCCACTATATGGACGCTAACTCTCCATTATGACCTCATGAAAAAATAGTGGGCTAGAGCATCGTCATCAAAATTTTCTATTTGAGTGTCTCAATGTACACTACCTCGACGAATTGGGACCCACTACGAAACTTTTTCTCCAATAAAATGTTTCCATGATCCTTTCTCCTGGGTCGTTGATCTTATCGCTGCAATCAATTTACTTTAGCTTTATCTCCATCAATGATCTCATGGTAAAGTTTGGAAAGTATCTATGTGGTAGTCTCTCAACGATGTGATCTTGGCCATCAATTCCAGAAAAGTGTTCACCTATATCTAATCACCACCGTTGACCTGGACAAGATATCACTACACACTTATGATCCAATGGATCAATATCCCCTATTGATCTCTCCTTGAAATCATCAATCACCGATCTCTCAAATATTTACTTAGGTTCTTCATCGTCATAGTTTGTTGTAGGTAACATGGTCCACTTCCATGTTTCTTCCTTGACGTTCCTTTTCTGCATCCATCATCAATATTTTCTTCTAATCAATATCCATCATAGATTGTTGAGTCTTACCTTATATTTATCATCATCATTGGTTATTACCAAATGGAGATAGTCGTCGGTGATCAAAACTGGGTGTCTTCATCATCGATGCTACGAATATTGTGTCCGATGTATCAAGTCCCCCGATGATGTAATTATTCAATGATAAAACAATATCCATGAATGATCTTGGTCATTGGTTTTGGAGAGGTTTTTCCTCAATATATTCTACATAGTTCATTCAATTTAACCTATAGAATGAATTATACAAGCACCTGAATCGAATCTAATTGATTCTGATTTACCCACACAGAAAAGGGTTATTTCTTCTTTGCCTATGTGACCTCATTTTGGTTTAGATTCATACCAGGAATCTACACATGATATCCTACAACAAAAACACTTTGTCATTCTTTTCAAAGCAGACAAACAATATGGATGCTTCCTTTGACTATCCAGGGTTCGATTCCTGGACCTGTCAGTATTCCAATGACAACATCATTGCAACAAATAGGTCCCAGGTTCAATCCCGAAGGTTGTCCATTTTTTTTGCATGCCTCACTTGTTTTTTTATTGACTTAGGTGTCGTATTTAGTAAGTTTTTCATTAAGAACCATCTATGAAATGTAAGAACTGAAATAATTTCTTCACTGTTACTAGGAAAATCACTCTATGGTATGGGGTAAACCACAATAGATGGAAATGACTGCATAAATCAACTCTACTCTCAAGTATGCTTTATAAAAAATCATTCTAACAATACAAGATAAAGAGACTACCTCGTATGGATGTTTGATGAAGTCCACTATTGAGCACTCGACTCAAAGCTATATACCTACCACGTTTCCTCAACAACCAAGATACAAAAGCATATGGTGATAATATATAAAGTTATCACATGTAATAGAATAATCCATCAATATTCATAACAAATATACCCATGGAATAACAATTCAAATATTTGCAAGACATTAATTGGACGAGAAAATAATATTTCTATTAAAATATGATCAACATAAGTAATCATGACCGAAAAACTTTCGTGTCGACACATCTTAGAAATAAGAAACTAAGTCCCTTCTAGTTGGGACTCCACCACTTCAATCATCCACCAAAGGAAAGCTCATATAAGAGAGATGTTAGGATATTTAGACACTTAGAATTTAGTTAAGATCTACTTGGTATATTGTGTCGTTAGGTAAAAATGTGTTTTCTAGTGTGTTTCTTTAGTATACATTAGTATGCATTTGTAGTTAGGAAATCTGGCGGTCATGATATGTTCCCGACATAGAGTGATCCGATGGTTCATACTCTCCTCTATCTTAATGACCATTGATTTGTGGCTTAACACCCAATTGGTCCATGATCTCTATTTAAAGAGCATGGAGGATCATTTTCTGATGATCGATTGTGAGAAACTCTCTTGTAAAATCTCTCTGTAATCTTTTTTATTTGCATTAATAAACTGCTCCAAGTGGCCGCGTTGGCTGGGGTCGTGGATGTTTCCCCGTAGGGGTTTTACCACATGAAAATATCGGTGTGTTGACCTTTGATATGGTTATCTGAGTGGTTACTGAAGGTGTTCATCCTCTGTTGGAATACCTGTGTTGTTGAACATGGTATCAGAGCATGTTTGAAGACCCGCTCCTATTGTAGATCGAGATTGTGACGCTGAGTTTCTTCATCTCCATTTTATGTTATTTCTATACATTTATGGGATGAGAGAACTATTCCATTACGTCCAGAGAACTCTTTTCATTTAGGAACACTTTTCGTTTCAATTGAAAAGGTTTCTGTTTTCCCAATATATAACCATTATAGTTAGATCTGGAGGTATAAAGTTTGAATACACATTTTTTAAATTTTTTGCAGAGAAGTATTTTGGTTTTATTTTGGTTTTGTATTTTTTTATTTCCGGGTTACTACTCTTTTAGATCTGCATATTTTTTTTTCCCCGCATCCTGTGTGATCTCGAAAAATCAGAAATAGATAGGAAAAGGTGCATCTTTCGGGTAATCTAACCGAGATCTAACCCTTGTTGTCATCGAGAAGAAAAAAAAAATCTTGTGTGAAAAGATTTTTTTTTAGCACGCTCTCCAATGTTGTCTTCAACAACAACAACAACAAAAAAAACAACAACAATCCTCCTTCTAAAAATTACAATATGTTTTGCTATACCATTTGGTTAAAAGTTGCCTTATTAAGTAAGAGGTCTTGAGTTCAAGTCTCTCTTTTGTTACTTTTTTTGAAAAAGTTCGTGCTAAAATTGTAAAGTGTATTTCACTTAAAGTATAAAAGTGAATCACTATAAGTAGCTTTAATATTTTATTTTAGAGTTACTTATTTTGCATGTAGCTTTTCTTTGTAAAGTGAGCCCCACATTTTATAAAAGTGGGTCACTTCATAAAGAAGCTTACAGTACCATGTGGTCCTTTGGTTACCATTTATGCCTTTTTTTAAAAGGGAATAACTCTTATATCCAAAGTCCGTTTTCAATGCTGTTTTTTTTTAAACCGCATAATTTTTCGAGATCTTTCCATTCAGATCATCAATTTTAGTTTTTAAATATGTATTATCTGCATACTTAATATGGATTCTACAAGTAATCTCTTACTTACCAGCACCAACTACTTCCAATGGAAATCCCATATGGAGGATATATTAAGAAGTAAACGCTTGTACCGGATTACCTTGGGAGAGGAAACAACACCCACTGATGCTGATAAGAAATCCAAATGGGATAATAGGAATGACAAAGCACATGGATTAATTAGAATTTCCATCTCTCCTGATTTAAGGTTCCACCTTCAATCAATTGATAAACCCAAAGAAGCTTGGGAAAAGATTGAATCTGTGTTTGGTAAACACAATATTATTCGAGCACAACAGTTAGAAAATCAAGTACTAAATTTAAGTCCAAGTGATTTTTCTTGCATTGAAGACTATCTATCTAAGTTTAAAACACTCAGAAATTTATGTGAAGAATGTAAGATAAAGATAGATGGATATCGTTGCATCTATTTTACTCTTTCTAAGATAGGTACTGGATATTTTGTGTTTGTATCTACCGTTTATGCCATGCAAGAGGATCTAGGGGCATCTTATCAAAAACCCAGTCTTGAGAACTTTTGTGATGCTTTGATTAGAGAGAAAGATAAACTAGTACAACTTGGTGTGATCAGCACCACAGGTACCTCCAAAAAATCCTTAGTTGTCCATCAGAAAGATAAACCCAAGAATCCCAAGAAGCAACATCCTCGCCACAACAATAAGCAATATAAGGGCCCCAAACCCACTCATACAACTTTTGCTCCTAATGGAGACAAAGGAGAAAAATATAAAAATAAGAATACTAAAAGAAATTGCAACTTTTGTGATAAACATGGTCATGATGAGTCCAAATGTTTCAATAAGATGGTATATTTAGAAGCAGCGATGAAGAAGCACAACATCAATATTGATTCTACTTCTTCTTCTTCTCATGGACATGCACTTTCTGCTTCTGGTTTCTCCTTCAATGCAAATTCTACTTCTACTTACTTCTGATGAGTGGCTTATTGATTCTAGAGCATCCTATCATATGGATAAGGATAGAGCCATATTTTATACTCTAAAATAATGTAACACCAAACAAATATTTGTTGGTGATGATAAATCTCTTAGTGTTGAAGGATCTGGAACAATTCAAGTAGAAAATGGTCATTTCAATGATGTATTATGTGTTCCAAGTCTTTCTTGTAACCTTCTATCTATATATCAAATCACTCATTCAGGTGAAGGTAAAACCGTAGAGTTTTCACCTCACCAAGTTGTAATCAAGGATCTAAAAGATCCTAAGCATGTTCTTGCAACTAGAATTGTTGATGATATTACCAAGTTGTACAAATTTGACAAC
>SNQJ01S0142680.1:5833-24888 GCA_010110895.2 Picea sitchensis
ATAGAGAGAAATAGTAGCTATAACACACATAGCGAGGCTACAGATACCACAGAAGCTATTCAAACCCAACAAAAGTTCGACAATCACCACTATGGCACCACCAAATCCATCAGAAGCAAGTCAGAGCGCTAGACCAACCAGGGTTCAAACTTGGTCACAAGGACCATTGGAAGAAGGTGAAAAACAACCGCCAGAGGTCGTTTATATCGATGAAATCCCATCCCCAAAGATTATACCAGTGAATCCTACATTGATTATGGAAGAGATTCAACAGCCAGAAGCAAAGGCCACAAAATTTGATACGTCAACAATGACGTAGGAGCCTCAGAGATAGGAAGCAAAAACCCAAAAGGAGGTACAACCAAAGAATATAGAAGCAACTCCAAAATTTAATGGCATGACTCTGAATCCAACAGTAGAAGGGGAGCCAGATGAGTCTCAAACGACCATCTCAGAACACCTAGCAGGGGAGACCATTGAAGATGTATCGACTTGGCCAGAATGTCTTACGCAGGAGCAACTAGAAGCTGCTAGAACTTCGAGCCAGCCATCGCAGCAGAAAGATAAGATACAGATACAAAGTTCATCCCATAAGAAACCTGTAGTAGAAATTATTTTAACATGCATACCAGCTGGAGTACAGGTAGGACCAGAGCTACTGAGTCATGTTGGGAAGCTCAAATATTCATACCATGATGTAGCAGATGAAGCCAAGTTCCCATAACTTGCAAAGAGGGTATTTCTACAGAATATGGGCATGAATCCATTCATACAATCGATTGATCAAGAGTGTCAGTGTTCAACTGGGATGGAGAAAATGGTAATTTTAGGTCTGTTGGACCTACCACATTTTGGCAAAGGCCAGAATGCAAAAGCATGTGTCAAGTAGCTATTAGCAGTCACACATGGAGGGGACATATGGKTGTACAAACCTATCCCCATAACTATTGGTCTTATTGCGCAAATAACAAGGTTACCAATTCAGGGTATGGATCTCGCGTTGTTTTTGGATGACAAAACCAAGGAGAAAGAGTTGGCAGAAGAAATGAAGAAGAAGTATGGMACTGCCAGGGGGACAAGAGGCATCATCATCAAATGAATCAACAATGTAGCCACACAACTGGGTGCAAAAATAKTAGTCTGCAAGTTGCTAAGAAAATGTCGCAGAGCGRAAGTACCAGCTGGAGTCATTGTAGTTGCARCCCAGTGCACAGAAGGCACCTCAATGAGTTGTGCACCATACTTATTGAACCTATTACTAGAGGACTGCAAATATGTGCAAGATCTAGGCACAAAGTACCACTACTCATGGATGATTACCTTAATAGCCTTCATGGGATGGCGAGAACTAGGGTATGTATTTTTTTGTACCATATCAAAGCCTGTGGGAGCGAGGTATCTATTGTTGAAAGAAATGCCAAACGCCAAGCATAAGAGGGAGAATGGGATCATATTTGAAGCATACCTATGCAAATTGCAGGAAGCCATCAGCTAAATGTGGAGAATAACACCAGAGGTTGTCATGTGATATGCGTACATCGCCAACATCCAGGCCACATGAAAAACAATGTGGATAGAGGCAAGGCAGGATCCAGCTAAACAGTAAGATGGATAGGCACGAAAATTAGGGAACCACCCAGTTTCCACGGAATAAATGATTTAGAAACATTCTTGACACAGTACAAAGATGTAGTGTTAGAGAACTAGAGACTATTAGCACTTGACTTATCACTAAAGGCCACACTGGAAATATGGTGGGGCACACACAAAGAGACAATTACAGACTGGTGCCAATGTAAGTGGTTACTGCGCATAAGGTTCGGTGCAGAACATAAAAACATCAAACAATAGAAATATGAAGGACATAGAGCACCAGCGAAACACTTGGAGGCATGTAGAATGTTGTGGAAAGTGACACCACAAGAGGAATGGCCTCATCACTTCATACATACTCTAGAGGGCATACCAGCGAATTGGTATACGAATCAGGAATTTCACAAAGGAACTACGACATGGACGACATTGCGACGGGATTTCACAGTCACTTTCTCATCCGAGCATGAGAACCCCAACATAGATGTAGCCCTTAAATGGATCAGAGGAGTCATATTCATCAAAGAACCATAAATAGAACTTATCACAAAATAACAACAACAGAATAAATAGACAGTCAAGGAACTATTGTCTAGTTACCACGTACAAGAAGAAGCATTGGATGAAGATGATTCACGTCAGATCAAAGAAGTATAAGGCGAAACAGATGTGGAAGGACCACCCATCTAATCAGAAATCATTTTTGTGCCAATAACGGGAAATAATTTTAACATCGGGACAGTTAAGAAGCCCAAAATGGATAGCATTGGAGATTATTGGGATGAGCAAACAATAGAAAGTATCACAGAGTTGTTGCATGAATACAAAGMYCTCTTTCCCACAACATTCATAGAGATGAAGGGTATAGYCGGAGAACTGGGAGAAATGAAGATATCACTCAGACTTGACRTGATACCTATTATACAACAACCCTACAGATTGAACCCAATATACAAACATAAAGTCAAAGATGAGATCGATAGGATGCTCAAATTCGACATCACAGAACTAGTTGAGGAGTCAGCATGGATAATTCCAATGGTAGTACAAGACAAGAAACAAGGAGGGATCATGATATGCGTCGAATTAAGGAATTTGAATTTGAATAAGGGCTAAGTACATTATCACTACGATGAAATATTTAACAAGATGGGCATAAGATGCACCATTAAAATATTGCAGTGCAGAAACAACAATGCACTTTTTGTTTGAACAAGTAATCACTCGATTTGGGTGCCCAAGATTTTTTATGAGTGACCAAGGCATGCACTTCATAAATAGCACCATCCATGTGATGACTAAAGAATTTGAAGTTCACCACTAGAAGACCACATTGTATCATCCACAAGCAAATGGCACAATGGAAGCCTTCAAAAAAATTATCGAGAACGCACTGACAAATATTTTTAATGTCAATAGAGACAACTAGGACCTCAAAGTACCAGCAGTATTATGGGCATATAGGACTACAAGAAAAAATTTGACAGGGAACACGCCATTTAAACTGGTTTATGGCCAAGAAGTAGTAGTGCCATTAGAGTTTTTAGTACCCAGTTTGCACATAGCAGCTATCACACAAATGACAGAACGAGGCACAGTACAAGAGAGACTGAATCAGTTATTGACCATGGAGGAAGACCGAATCTTGGCAGGATTTCATCAATAAGTGAAGAAAGAAAGAGACAAATCTTGGCACGATAGACACATCAAGAAGAAAATGTTCAAGGAAGGAGATCTAGTATTGGTGTATGACAGTAAATCGTTTCAGCACCCAGGAAAGCTCAGAATGCATTGGTTAGGACCATACGAAGTAAAATCTGTCATAGACAAAGGAGATGTATAGTTAAGAAATTTAGAAGGTGCAGAACTCATAGGGATGATAAATGGGAGCCAAATAAAGTTGTATAAGGACAGTTGACCACCCACCACATAATAAAATTAAAAATAAATAAATAAATAATGAAAAAGAGAACAAAAACAAAACAAAAATAAATAGAGCGTAGTGCGCCAGAGGTAGAAAGGCCACATGAAGTTAGAAACAAAAATTCATCAAAAGCAAGGACAATGGTTATATACAAAGGGAAATAAGAGGGAAAGGAAAGTCGGCAAAAGCAGGATGACAAGAAAACACTAGGCAGAATTAAAGGACGACAAGGACCGATGGGACATCACATTAATTGTGCCAATTGGAGATGGAAAAGAAAGAGTAATGGTAAGTATGAAACTGTTGGATATGCATTGAACCCGCAGTTATGGTGCATTAAACCCATAATGGAGGAAGAATCCTTGACAAGCTTCATGGGAAGCCGATACAACACGCGAGAACAGGAGAAACTAGTCTATTCACGAAAGGAGAATAGACAGAGAGAAATAGCAGCTATAACACACATAGCGAGGCTACAGATACCACATAAGTTATTCAAACCCAACAAAAGTTCGACAGTCACCACTATGGAACCCCCAAATCCATCAGAAGCAAGTCAGAGTGCTAGACCAACCAGGGTTCAAACTTGGTCACGAGGATCGTTGGAAGAAGGTGAACAGCAGCCACTGGAGGTCATTGATATCGATGAAATCCCATCCGTAGAGACGATACCAGTGAATCCTACATTGATTATGGAAGAGATTCAACAGCCAGAAGMAGAAGCCACAAAATTTGATATGCCAACAGTGACGCAGGAGCCTCAAAGATAGGAAGCAAAAACCCAAAAGGAGGTACAACCAGAGAATATAGTAGCATCTCCAAAATTTAATGGCATGACTCTGAATCCGATAGTAGAAGGGGAGCCAGATGAGTCTCAAATGACCATCTCAGAACACCCATCAGGGGAGACCATTGAAGATGTCTTGACTTGGAAAAAATGTCTTACGCAGGAGCAACTGGAAGCTACTGGAACTTTGAGCCAGCCACCATAGCAGAAAGATAAGATATAGATACAAAGTTCATCCCACAAGAAACCTGTAGTAGAAATTGTTTTAACATGCATACTAGCTGGAGTATAGGTAGGACCAGAGTTACTGAGTCATGTCGGGAAGCTCAAATTTTTAGACTATGATGTAGCAGATGAAGCCAAGTTCCCAGAAATTTCAAAGAGGGTATTTCTACAGAATATGGGCATGAATCCATTTGGACAACCGATTTATCAGTAGTGTCAGTGTTCAACTAGGATGGAGAAAACAAGAATTTTAGGTCTGTTAGACCTACCACATTTTGGCAGAGGCCAGAATGCAAAATCATGCATCAAGAAGTTATTAACAGTCACACATGGAGGGGACATATGGTTGTACAAACCCGTCCCCATAACTATTGATCTTATTGCACAAATAACAGGGTTACCAATTCGGGGTATGGATCCCATGTTGTTTTTGGATGACAAAACCAAGGAGAAATCTCTGGTAGAAGAAATGAAGAAGAAGTATGGCACTACTAGGGGGAAAAGAGGCATCATAATCAAATGAATCAACAATGAAGCCACACAACTGGGTCCAAAAATCTTAGTCTGCAAGTTGCTAAGAAAATGCCGCAGAGCAGAAGTACCAGCTGGAGTCATTGTAGTTGCAGACCAGTGCGCAGAAGGCACCTGAATGAGTTGTGCGCCATACTTATTGAACCTATTCCTAGAGGACTGCAAATATGTGCAGGATCTAGGCACAAAGTACCACTACTCATGGTTGATTACCTTAATAGCCTTCAGGGGATGGAAAGAACTAGGGTATGTATTTTTTTGTACCAAACCAAAGCCTGTGGGAGCGAGGTATCTATTGTTGAAAGCAGGGCCAAACGCAAAGCATAAGAGGGAGAATGGGATCATATTTGAAGCATACCTATGCAAACTGCAGGAAGCCATCAACTAAATGTGGAGAATAAAACCAAAGGTTGTCGCGTGATATGCGGACATCGCCAACTTCCGGGCCACATGACAAACAATGTGGATATAGGCAAGGCAGGATCTAGCTAAACAGTAGCTACAGATGTGCTACTTCACCACAGAGGGAGATATCGATATGGTCATCAATGAATGGCCCAACGAATGGAGGATCCCAGCCATTAACCGGGAAGTGTTGAAAAGAACAATAAAGGAAGAGGCAGAACAGGGAGCAAAGCAGCCTCCGAAAATCTAAGTGCGCAAGAGACCAATAATGGGCCAAGGTAATCCAACATAGATATATGAAGGGCCAAAGAAGACAGGAACCCAGAAGGGGAAGAAGGAGAATACACATTCGACAAAGGAACATCAGAAATAGTCTGAGGGAGCATAGGAGACCGCCTCAAATCCTGACACACAAGAACCAGGGGGAAATAAGAGACCAACCACATAGGCAGGAGGCACATGCAAGAATTCAAAGGCATAATGAGAATCGCTATAATATATGATTATGGAGGTCGATGGGGAAATGATCGTCAGAATGTTCCAGGATTTTCTAGCCGAGGAATTCGACCATGCTGCACACCACAGGGACAAGATTCAACAGGAGCTGGCAGACATACAATATCTCCTCAAACAAATCAGGGAAGGGAAGAAAGCAAGCACTAAGCAACAGGGGAATCAGACCATCAACACTGTAGACAAAAGGAAGGGTGCAAGAGGAAGAATGACAGTCAGTCCAGAGGATACTGCAACCACATGTCACATTCCATATCAACCCCAGTATGTTGCACATGGAAAAAATTGTGAGGCAGACACCTTTGAAAGACTTAAGCCAAATCCAACTGATGTTGACAAGGATACCATCAGGGGCATTACACAAGTTGCAGGTAAGCGTCAACCATGAGGTACAATCTTGTGCACGCAGAGACTCAACCAAATTGAAGCAGGCAACAAAGAAGTGAGACACACTTGAAATAGTCTATGAGAAGGTTAAATCTGAGACCGAGGAGGAAAGGGAGTGCCAAAATGGATTGGAGTAGAAAGTGGCAGGAACTTATGAGAAGATTCCACAAGCCACATAGAGTGAGGAAATCATAGCAGTCGAAAAGATTGATAGGATTATGCAATCAATTGATCAATATCAAAAGGATATTGAGAATCTTCGAGAACACATCACACCAACCGCTCCACCAGAAGTGAAGGAGAAAAGGAAGCAGGAAACAACAGCGCAACTGCAAGAGATAGAGCAGCAGGTTAGCACAACAGTTGAATTATTTGATAAAGCAACATAGCTTTGGACAAGGTTGGAGGAGGATGCACAGGTCCAATGGTGTGACAAGGAAGAGGAAAGGATCAATGCAGTGATCCAAGAGCTCAAGCAAAAGAAGAAGACCATACCAATCCTAGAACGTGTCAAATGGACATAGGACATTAAGAAATTGCAGGAAGAGTTAATCTCTGCACAAACCCAGAAACATGAGCGTCAGGCTCAAATGGAGCCATTACAGGAGCAAGTAGTAGAAGTAATAGAACAGGTAGAGGAAGCTAAGACAAAGATAACACAGACCCAGGCACAATGTGCAGGATTGATCAATGATGAAGTGGCAGTTCAGATAGTGGACACAATCAAGGAGACGATTGTGTAGGTGCAGACACAGGCAACAACACTCAAGGAAAAGTTCCAAATGATCACCAAGGAGATTGAGGAAGATCAGAAGGATTAGGTGGCTTGGGATGAGCCACATGTCAGTGTTGGGGGCCTATTGAAAGCAGGCCAAAGTAGAAATAAGGATGATCGTGGGGAAAGAAAGTGTGCAGAAAGTAAAGTAACAGCTGGAAGGAAACACAACATGTGTTCATGAAAGCAAATGTGCACAAGGAAAGCGACAACTAGAAGGAGGAACATCACGCATGCATGGGATGAAGACCTAATGTCGGTAGGGTTAGAGTTTTGGTAATATATTGTAAATGGATGAAGATCCCAAAATGTATAAATATAGATATGTAGGTATCATAAGGTTCCCCCTTTTCTTGGTATGCATTATTATTACATCATAGATATGTACGAATGGATGTGAATTGTAATGTTGTTAAGTACTATTTTGTAAGTTGTTGAGCTAGAGGAGATGAGGGAAGGTATATCTTGAGGATTATATCGTAGGCTGGGGATCCTGGTGTGATATAGTTCGCCTCATATAGATCTTACCCATTTGAGGAGAATTGTAAGCGCGTGGCATTGTAGATGCAAAACTACCATAATAAAAGAGCCAAGAGACAAATCTTTGTGGGCGTAGCCTAGGAGGGGATGAACCACGGTAACATCTATGTAATGTGATGAATGCATGAATATATTTATCATCTTTTCAATAATTATTTTTTTTTCTTAATGAATGAATGAGTTATTACAATGTTTGCTTAAATGTTGTTGTGATATTGAGGGAATAAGCTATGAAGGTTACTGCATAGTCATGAATAATAGTAGGCTGCAGTCACAAGTTATAATAAATGATTCATAATATAGATCCCATATATCACGCTCAATCCTAGGTTGTAAATGCATGAGTCTTACAACCACCCATTAAAGTTATCTCAGGTGAGACTGCGCAGTGCATTCTGTGTGTTGTGTTTCCTTCTGGTTTACCAGGAGAGTCGACAGTTTTAGAGGATTTGTTGGAAACCTGAAAGACATGAACCCTGTGTCAATAATTCAGATGGTAGAGAAGGAATATTAAAAACCCAACACCCTCTCACTCAAAACTTTGAAATGGTGTTTCAAGAGAAATCATCGATATCGACAAAGGAAACCATCATCTGTCAAGAACCTGTGCTTGAAATCATGAGAAAGGAGATAAGGGAGAAAGAAAGTAATAAGAAGGAAGAAACAATTAAATTTCGCTCACAAATGTGGACCATATACTTTGATGGATCTAAATCAGAGGAAGGATCAGGGGCAGGGTGCATCCTCATAGATCCAAAAGGAAAACGTCATTTCTTGTCTTGTAGATTAGAATTTGAATGCACAAACAACACCGCCGAGTATGAAGCTCTAGTACAAGGGTTAAAGAAATACATAGACTTAAACTTCAAAGAATTGAAAGTTTTCAGAGACTCAGAGATTATCATTATACAAGGAATACTATACATTGCAATTCCTCGCACCTAAAGAATTATCAGCAGGAAGTACATAGGTTAATAGAGCATTTTGAAGCTTTCAGTATCATCGTGATCCCCAAAGAAAAGAATATCCTTTTTGATTCCCTGACCACATTTTCTTCAAGGATTTCACCTCTAGAAGATTATGAAGCCTCTCGATTCACTGTGGAACTACTCTACAAACCATCGGTGCCTAACAACATTTCTAATTGGAAAGTCTTTGAAGGAGATGAACAGATCATAAACTTCCAGACTAACCAAGACAATTTCAAAGATTTGGCCATCGACGATGAAGTATTCTAGGAGAAATCAACAGAAATTGATCCTCAGATAGGTCAACCTATTGACAGATCGAAATCTCACACCATCCTGAAAGGGATAACTAATTTGGAAAATTTGTTTGACCTGAAAGAATGATTTAGGGGGCCTAAAAATGAAAAAACCGGTAGCTCTTGTCCCTTGCATGAAACTATAAATCTCAGAACCCCAGAAAACCCAAAGAATGTGAATCTCGGCAAGACTATATCTAAAGAGGAAATAAAGGCTTATCTCAAACTGTTTAGAAAATATCAAGATGTCTTCGCATGGTCCTACCGAGATTTGAAAACTTATGACACCTGTATCATTCAACACACTATACCATTAAAAATTGAGGTGAAACCCTTCCAATAGAAGCTCTGAAAGTATCACCCATCCCTGGAACCTCTCATGCATCAGGAATTAAAGAAACTTTTAGATCCCAATATCATCTTCCAAGTTAGGCATTCCACGTTGATAGCAAATGTGGTCCCTGTGAGAAAAATGTCTAGAGAAATTCGCTTATGCGTATATTTTAGGAACCTCAACAGAGCTTTAGAAAAGGACAATTACCCAATCCTTCTAATGAAACAACTCCTGCAGACCATGTATGGTTCATATATTTTCTCTCTTCTCAGATATCTTGGTTTTAGAGGAAGATTGTTTGAAAACTACCTTCCGAACCAAGTGGGGAACCTTCGTTTATAAACGCATGCCCTTTGGGTTAATCAATGTAGGGGCAACCTTCCAAAGTGAAATGGACGTAGTGTTTTGGGGATTAATCAACAAGTGTGTGGTAGTGTATCTGGACAACATAACTATGTATTGAAATAAAAGATAAGAGCACATCCAACACTTAACTTAGATTTTCGAAAGGTGTAGGAGATACAATACATCCTTAAATCCCAAGAAAAAAAAATTCGGTGTCGAGGAAGGTAAGATGTTAGGCCACATTATATCTCAAGTAGGCATTCGCATAGACCCAGAAAGGATTAAGGCCATAGCTCAACTCCTATTGCCTCGCAACAAGAAAGTTATGCAATCTTTCTTCGGGCAAATCAATTTCATAAGGAAATCCACTCCCGATTTCACGGAAACCATCAAAACCATACAAAAAATGATCCGCAAAGATGTTGAATTAAAGTGGGAGGATGAATGAAAATATGCTTTCAACAATATTAAAACTGCTATATCTCAAGCCCCCATGTTACGAAGTCCCGATTTCAATAGAGATTTCTTCCTTTATACTTTCACCTCCGACCAATCGTTAGTTGCGGTATTGACTTAAAGGATGATGACAACAATGAGGCTCTAGTGTCATTCACGAGCACTAATATCCAAGGAGCCAAACTTAATTATCCTACTGTTGATAAACATGCCTATGCGGTATATAAGGCAACAAAGCACTTCAGGTATTACATCCTCAAGAACCACACCAAAGTGATTGTGCCTCACCCTACGGTTCGATCCTTGTTTAATCAACAAGATATGGGGGAAAGAAGAGGGAACTGGATGGCAGTGGTCCATGAATTTGATCTAGATATAAAACCTGCCAAACTAGTTAAAGGGCAAGGGTTGTGCAAACTCACAGCTGAAGCCCAGGACCAAGTAAATGAAGATTATGGATGGGAGAATGAAATGGAATTATGGTGTGGTGAAGCTTCATACATTTCCCTAGGGCCAGAGACTTGGTATGAGAATTTAACTTATCTCCTACACCATGGGACTTGTCCATAAAATCTCAACCCTAGGGAAAGGAGAGCTCTCAGGTTAAAGTTTGCACAATATCACCTCATAAATTCGGTACTCTTCTGGATTAATTATGATGGGGTACTGTTAATATGTCTCGAATGTGAAGATGCATACAAAGTTCTGAAGGAGCTCCATGATGGCCCTTCCAGCGGACATTTCGTAAGAAACACCACCGCTCATAAGATACTAAGAGTTGGCTATTATTGGCCCACCTTGTTCAAAGATGCTCACACCTATGCTAGAAACTGCAAAACTTGTCAAATAAGCGTTGGGAGAGATAAGAGAGAAGCAGTCCCACTCTAACCAGTGATTGTCTCTAGGACTTTTGAGCAATGGGGGTTGGATATCATAGGAGAAATTACACCCAATTCTTTGAAACAACACAAGTATATACTTACTTCCACCGATTATTTCACGAAGTGGGTTGAGGCCATCCCCCTGACTCGTGTAAAAGAGAAGGTGGTGATCCAATTCATAGAACAACAACTGATCACAAGGTTTGGTGTCCCTTTTGTTATATTTTTTGATAATGCATCTTATTTTTATTCCACTCTATTGACATAGTTTTCTCTAGACAAAGGAATCATATTTAGGTACTCTGCAAATTATTATCCACAGCGAAACGGGGTGGCAGAATCAACCAATAAGAACCTAGTGAGAATATTAAAAAACATGGTTGCAGATAACCAAAGGAATTGGCATAATCTACTCCATAATGCTCTATGGGCCGATAGGGTCACACCCAATGAAGCTATAGTAAATTCCCCGTACTTTCTAGTTTACGGGCAAGAAGACATTCTCCCAAATGGGCTTTATCTTCCATCTCTTCAACTAGCCTAAGATTCCAGAGGGGAGCCTTCATCAGTCGTACAACAAAGAATTGACACTCTGCTCATGCTAGAGGAAGAAAGGGAAAAGGCTAAATCAAATTTCATGTCCCACCAAAAGATCATTAAAATATGGTTTGACAAGCATAAGGCTAAAGAGAAGAACTTTGAAGTAGGATACTTAGTCTTGAAATGGGACAGAGCAAACAAACCTAAAGGCAAACATTATAAGTTTCAGAATCTATGGCTCGGACCTTTCCAGGTGGTTGAGAAGATTGGGGAAGGAACTTATCGGTTTCAGAATATGAGGGGGGAACCTAACACCCTCCGAGTAAATGTCCAAGCCCTAAAATAATATTTCCAATATAAATAAATAAAAAATAAAATTTTATGTTGTTTTCATGATTTTGGTTTTAGATAGGTTTTTTGCGAATTGCCTTTGTTTTTCTTCTGTTGTTTTATTTTCCGTGCTTTTGAGGGTTGTTTTTAGCAAGGCAATGGTTGACCTCAAATCATGTGATATAGCAAACTCTGTTCTGAAATCATTGCTCACATACAACACCAGAAGCACCAAGGAACTTGTGGTTGCTTTGAGGGGTCCTCTATCTAACTTGTGCAAATGAACAACTTTGGAGAAATGTCAGAAGTGTCTGTTTAGTGGCCTGGTAAAACCTTAAGGTAAATTTGGTATGCTGAAAAGGACTACATGAAACCTAGAAGACAAAGCTAGCTAAGGATTCACCTTAACTGCCTCATTTTTGAAAAATAAATAGACATCATCCTTTCCCACTCGCTCAGAGAATTCTGCCTTAATAAAATTTACTTTATCAAATGAGTGAACAGTTGGAGAGGGTATGAAGATAACTCTGTCGGGGCTATGGATTCTCGTTGGAAGTGGAGAAAGTTTTGTGATGTCGGGGTGACTCTGTCGGGGCTATGGATTCTCGCTGGCAGCAAAGAAACACCGTAGCAATCAAGTAAAGGTAACTAAAGGATTAATGCCAGTGAATACTTTACTAGATTTTTTCAAAAAGGGCATGAGTCAAGGTTACAGGAAATAAAGGAGGAATAAAGGTTAAAAACCCCATGGGTAGGCCCAGAAGCATCAACCGAAGGATTTCAAATGTGAGGGTAAAAGAGGCTCTGATTTAAAACCAGTAAGGTTCTCCACCAGCTTTCATATCAGTTGAGGATGAAGGAAGAATAGGTATTCTTCTTTCTCCCAGTAAATCGCCATTTGTTGAGCACTAACCACACCCTAAAAAGTCTATGTCAAATTTACTTTTTGGGTACCACTTAATATTTTGGCATTGTCTAATTCGACTTCAGTATGAAAAATATCTCCTTTGCTTATCATTTTTTGATTCTCATTAACTCTTTAAAATCTTGCTTGGACATGTGAAAACCATCATAACTTAAAATATATAACATTTAATTAAAGAATTAACCACTAAAACATTTCACCCGACGAGTCCAATATTTGGCACCCGGAAGAATTGAGGATGAAAGAAAATCACTCGAGAAAACCAAGGTCGTCGATTTTCGATATTCGTCAGTGTCGGCAGAAGGGAGTTTTCTTTCACGACGAGCATTACACAAGAAAGACATCGATAACCGATATCATTCGGCATCGGCGAAAGGCAAAGGGAGTAAATGTTAGCAAAAAAAGAAAGGAATCGTCGATGGCCAATTCCCGAAGAATTTCGGCATTGGAGAATTTTTGAGAAAGTAAATCCATAGAGAACATAATAATTTTATCCTAGAGCATTGATTCCCCAGTGCCTTTTCAGCATCAACAGTCCTAGGTTTAGCTCAGATCGCGTATTTTGAACAAAGTCCTGAACCCGACTATTACCCGCAAGCTAGGTCACCGGTCTTCGATGTCATATGTCCCAAACTAGTTGTGTCATGACGACACCACTGAGAATGAATTCTAGGCTACCTTAGAAGAAACATGGTTTGTCCTAATAACACAAAAGTACATTCCAAATAAGACAGGAAAAGATGTGGACCAAACATATAGGGAGTTCATATACAAACAAGAAGATGATGCATTCAACTACTATAACCAAGATGCTTCCATTAGTGTCACATGACTTTTACATTATAGGTCGAACAAGCTCAAAATACATAAAATAGACGTTCCTGACACTATGTGCCCAATCAATATAGGTTACCTTGAAAACTTGGGATTTATAGGTAAGGGTGTCGCTTGGTTGCCCCCACTCTCTAGTTACTATCCCTAGAATATAGGAAACAAGTTTTATTTTCTTTCGATGCCCTTTGTGCTTCACACAGCTGCACGATTGTATCCTGCACTTCTTGTAGATTCGTTTTGAGCCATTCTACGTTCCCTTCGCAGCCTTGCAATGCTAACACTTCAACGGTTCTTTCCGCCAACTGTCGTCTTAATTCTTTATTCTCCTGATAGAGTTCGGTGAGTGAGATTTGTGCCTATTCCAGTTGTTGAGTCAGCCCTCAAACGTTAGCTCCCGTGACATCCATTCCCCTCTTCCTTACCAATCTTTCCCAACAAATGTCTTCAATGGGCTCCAGCCGAATAGAACGCATAAGGAGTTTCTCGGCTATCAATCTCGCGTGCAGCTCGCTTAAGGCCTAGGTCTCCCCAGTTTCCTTGTTTTTCCTTGGTCGACCTCTTTTCCGGCGTATATGCTATGAGGGAGACATGTCTTCCAATGCTCTTATATTTGGTGTGACTTCTTCCATGTTAGCCTTCTCAAGGTGAAATATCATTGTTTCCACACACAGATGGAATTCCCCTTTGAAACCTTGGGGTTTCCCGCTGCAAGTAAGAACGAATCCCAGTCTCGTTGGAGTTCAAGCCTGGAGCTTTTCCCACTTTGTGTACCATTTCTCATGTTGTGAGAGGTTCCCATGATACATCATGTATCCTTCATACACAAGGAATTAGGCGAAGGCCCAAAGTATAGAAACTTGATCAATCTGGGCTCGCAAGATGAATTACTAAAAATGTATAAGCTCAGCTGGTAAGTAGAATGCATGCAAAATGATATAGAATTTATAACCAAGCGTGTAGTGAGTGGAAATGTGTCGAGGAACACTAAATTCATGGAAACGATATGTTTTGAAGAAAACTAAATATTTCATGTGGCATATCTGCGCAACGAGTACGTTCCGAGGCATGCAAGGTACAACCGTTAACAGTTGCAGGGCATATATGATGTGAGCGTCGTGATTTCGTATTTTTTGAACCTTCATGATGACCTGATAATGTCTGATGCACTTATCTATGTGAATTCTATTTAGACAATTGGCCTCGACTTGAAACCCGCAATGAATTCCCTTATGACATGATCCAACCCTTTTGGAACTTACTCGTACTTTCGGCACATATTTGGCCCTGACATCCTTTCCCGACTCCAAGGGCTAACCGGCCACTGGTATAAATTCAACTTTCATTCTATCTTGTACCTAACCTATTCATGATATGGCACATGGATGTAACCCACCTGCACCAGAGAAAAATTGACGACACTAACAGAAATAGGAGGCGAACAGTTTGAAAGATTGCAGGAATCATGTAAGTATCAAACAACTAGGTTAGCAAGATTTACAGGTATGTGCCGATCTTAATTATTCACATTTACACCTTATACATATGTTCTTTTTCTGGTGGTTCTATATGCGGTCTCTAAACGATTTTAATTTCAATTGTAGGAAATCTGCCTCCGAGTGTTGAGCAAGAATGGATCGGGAGCCTCGTCGGGAGATTCAAGAAAATAAGTCAAGTTTGAAAGGAGCTGAGTCAAAATTAGCAAAAGCAGTGAGGACACCAGATTCCCCAAGTTCAACACCCTCGATGACTTCATCGACTTGCATGACATAGTTGAATCGCACACCAAGAAAGATGCACTATGGGCCGAAAAGCTAGCGAAGGTGACCGAAACATCACCAGGACAAGTGAAACGATTTATGGAACATATGATTAGAGTGTGGACTATGCTACAGCAGTTAAACACTAGTCTAGTGAAGTATCAGGCGCATGCGGTGGAGGTCAAAGAAATTTACGTGGCTCCAATGGAACAACACATATTTCCATGGGCCCAAACCTACAAGGAGTTGTTTATCAGTTGGTCAGAGTATGAGAAAAGTCACCCTTTCAAAGGGATATCTTGAGACGATTGTTGGAAAACTGTTAGGAGAGAATGCCACATGGCGATTTTAGTTTTTTTTAAACTACACTTAGTCGTTATTTTTAGTGAATTTTACATTAAAAATAAGAGCATTGACCAATTATTTAAGGGTCGATGGTTTTTTCAATAAACTCTTTTGTTTTGGTTTTGTCAAGAATTATTTATGAGCTACCATTAATAGAGAAGTCCTTTTGGACCAGAGACAAAGTTATTTTCATCAAATGCATGTGTGATTGGACATGGAGAAGAACTATTTCCTATCTTGTTTCATGAATTATGTTGTAATGAGTAAGAGCTATTTAATCTATTGTCAAGTTATCTGGTGCAATATTTTGTTGTTCTTTACTTTAATGATGAAGATGAATCGTTGTGTTATCATGTGATGGATGATTAAAGTAGGTGGATTATTCTGCTTGCCTTTCTTTTATCGCATATGTGTTTTCTTTATGATAATTAGTATCTCAGACAATAATTGGATGCTCGCATGTTTAACGTATTATTACTAGGCATGTGGTATAGAATTTTCGTCTGCATGCTTGAGTAGTAGGTTATCCCAAACTCAACCTCTTCTCCAGTAGTTAAAATTAATTATATTTTGTTTCCAAGTTGGTTTATACCAGCCTAGAATCTTACTTCGATCCCGCCTTAGAGAAAATACAAAAAGATAAAGTCCCAACTGAAGGAGATGCCTTCACAAGAGAATGTAAAGCCCATTGATTAATTGGCCAGATCGTGAGATCTGGAGAACCATTCCACCATTAAATGTTGCAGAGTCTAATTGGGCCTCAGTGGCAGGTTTGGTTCCTGCTATTGAACTAAATGGATTTAGGACCCATCAACAGGCCCACCTAACTTTTGGCTCTTCATCTCCTAGGGTTAGGTTCTTATATGTATAGGTTTTTTGACATTCTTGTTTATTGTAAAAAGGACTTGAGAGCCTCATTATAATCATATTCTAGAAAATGAGCGCAACCATCACATCTCTTCTTAGAGATAAGCTTCCACCATTCTAGAAAGCTTGTTTTTCGCTCCATTTTATAGTTTCATCTTATTTCCTTATTGAATAGAAACCAATTTCATTGTATATCTGTTATTATGTGTTAATCATATTTTGATAATAATATGTATTCATTTCATTCTTCTCATAAAATCCGGATCCCACTCATTTTCAAAATTATATGATGTTGGAATTAACTTCCAATTTGGGCTTATAGCATGAAAACTCAAATCCTTACTATTTTCAATCCAATGGTCAAGTCAAAGGCATAAAAACATTTTTGACAATGATTCTTCGTAGGATGATAGGGATTCACAAATAGAATTGGCATACGATTCTTTTTTTTCCATTATGTGCATATCGATCCTTGGTCAAAACAACCATAGGTTTTATGCCATTCCAACTGGTATATGGTTTAGAAGTCGTGTTGTCGATTGAATGCAAAATACCATCCTTGAAACTAGTTTTCAGATTACTTCCCAATACCACCACCAAGGAAGAATGTATTTTGTACTTGACATGATTATATGAAACTCATAATGATGTCACTCTGGCTAATGAAACCCATAAGAAAAGTGTCAAATATCAATATGATAAAACTGTTAGACCTCATGTTTTTTTCTGAAGGTGACTTGGTCATGTTGTATGATCAAGATCATGAAATATTGGGGGCAGATAAATTCAAGCCCATGTGGCATGGCCCTTATATCGTTAAACGTGTATTAGAGAAAGGTTCCTATGCATTAGTGGATTATGATGGGATTCCTTTGGGTGAGCCTCAAAATGGGATTTACCTAAAGAAGTACTATGCCTAGAGTCATTCTACATAAGTGATTTGTATATATTATACCACAGTTTGGTGTGCTATTATCACCTTTTTTCAACGATTTATTTCTACTTCTTGTATTTCATTATGCTTTGTTTGCATATTTTTGCGTTCCCTTCACCTTATGTTGGCTTTTCTGATGGTGCTAACCACAGTACTTAGAACCTTTCTCCTACTGCATAGGAAATCTACACGCCTACTGATGAGTTGATAAATCTACATGGTATATCTCTTGGTCATGAGACTAATAATATCGTGGAATACCACACAGTTATTGAACTATTGGCTGAATCCATCTCACTTGGAATTCATGTCTTAGTTGTTCGAATTGACTCTCAACTTGTGGTACTGCAATTAAGTAATGTTTATTCTATCATAAGTCCTACTCTTTTACGAGTATATTTAAGTGTTCATCTCTTAGAAAGAGAGTTTGACTATATAGAGTATCAACACATTCCAAGAAATCAAAATACATTAACATATTCTTTACTTAATTATGTATTATATAGACATTTGCAACATTTTTAAAATTCACATATGCATTTTGCACCAAATAGAATATAAGTAGAAATTGTCTTATATTAATTTTTCAAAAAGTTTTACAAAACGTATTGGGACAACACAAATCCTATAGATTTTAGATCAATACATTTCTATAACCAAACAACTCAAAGGATCCTATTCATCTCTAGTTCCACAATGCTCATGGTAGCATACTATGGTCTGAGCCACTCATCAAAGAAAATGAGTTATGTGTCTAGATACTCCCGCAGTGTGTCGCCAGTACCGTCACGGTAGATCGTCAATATGAATATCTGGTATACCCAAGGTCAACCCCTGAAGGTTGTGTTACGTTTCCTAGAGCTCCTCTACTGCCTCACGATCATAAGAAACCATTGCACCCTACTCACCTCACCTCTGTATCGGTAAATTCCCATATGGTATGCTTGGACCAATATCTACATGATGAAAATAAAATTAGTCTCAATACAGCCAAAACATTTAAAATTTTAAAAATTAAAAAAAAAAATGGTTTATTTTTACCTGAATCGTTCCACTGGTATCCCTCTGGAAGGACTATGTCTAGATCTCCTTGAAAATCCATTCCTGTATATGTGTAGTCTTCGATCGTGATGAGTTTCTTCTTTAACCATTTGAAGAAATTCTCATCATACGAAACTATTGGGCCGCCACCATGGCATTCCACCATGTCCACCCACCTCTTCATATGAGGCTCTTGTGGGTCAAGGTTCTCATCCAAATCCATACTCTGCAAATGTAACAATGGAACACTTGTTGAAGATATTACACACTCACCTATAATTATTTCCCTAAGTTTTACAATCCAATGTTGAGAACTCTTCCTTAGATGAGAATATTCTCTCTAGAGAATATTCCCCTACAAAATAGGATGTTCATCTTCAGTTTAGATTCAGTTACACTTAGTTAGACTAGTGGAAGTCGTGACTCAGTTAACTGATGATTGCATGGATTATTTACCTAGGACTAGGTGGTAGTTTACTCCAATATCTTTCAGTGAGTGTCTATATCTCCCTATATCATGAG
>SNQJ01S0142681.1:0-14728 GCA_010110895.2 Picea sitchensis
GTGACATTTACCTGATGTCCTTTTTGTAGCCATGAAACTCTGTATGGGCTTGGATGTTCAATTGCCTCCAGCTCCAGCTTTTCTACCATCTCTGTAGAAATGAGATTATCTATGCTACCACTATCCACAATGACTTTGCATACCCTGTCCCTAGTTTTGCAAGCAGTCCGAAAAAGACTGTTCCTTTGCACTGGATTCTCCACCTCCTTTTCTGGTGTTAAGAGAACTTTTCGCATCATCAACGATATTCAGCCTTCATCATCTTCTGCCTCAACATTCCGCCTCTGTGCTTCGGCGATGTGAGTTTCACCAACTTCTTTCTTTTTATCTGGACATTCATAAGATTTATGTACGACCTTTCCACATGTGAAGCATTTCACCACTCCACCTCTTCCTCTTCCTCTACCTCTGGTATGAGGAAAAATGTTTCCATCAGCATACTGACCTCTTTGTTTGGTATGATTCCCTCTCTGTGAGCTTCCACCTCTATCAGTTTGAGTCTGAGGTTTCTTCCACTCTTCCTTGGGTTTCTGATTTCTATCCTGGGCAACTGCTTTGCCTCTGGGCTGACTTCTGCCTCGGCCTCTTTGACCTTGTTTTTGTCTCAACTTCTCTTCTTCTTTTAGAGCCATATGATACGCATCTTCCACCATTCATATGGTCATCATGCTCATCTCATCCTGAATGTCGTATCTCAGACCATTCATGTACCTAGAAACTTTTTCATCATCACTTTCATGATGACCTACCTTGATGTTCAGCCTGTAGAATTCTTCAGTGTACTCCTTTATTGACATCATCTTCTGTCTCAAATTATGCATTCTCCGAAACAGAGTAATTTGGTAGTCCCTAGGAATGAATTTCGCTTTCATTTTCGCGATCATCCTATCCCAACTCTTGATTTTCTGCTTTCCTTTGCAGCATCTGTCAGCTTGTATCTCATCCCACCACAATGGTGCATGTCCTTTCAATCTTGTGACAACATGTTTGACTTTTTTGTCCTCCTTGACATCTTCATAGTCAAAATATGTGTGCAGAGCTCTAATTCAGTCTAGAATCTCTTCAACATCTAGGTTTCCCTCGTATACTGGAATATCCATTTTTTCCTTATCACCGATTATTGCAATATCCCTAATCAGGCGTTCATTTGTTGCATCTTCTGCTATGACTTCTTCTCCTTCATGTCCAGCTTCATTTTCACTTTCGAAATCACTGACATCTCCAACACTAGCTGTGCGCCTCTGTGCTGTCTCCATGTCTTCAAGTTTGGTGCGTATGTCATGCATCTCTCTTTCCATGGTTGGATTTTGCACCTGACTACTCCTTCCTCTTGGCATTTCCCTTTCCTCTGGTGGATCGGGTGTTTGTCTATCTCTTCTTCTCGACGGCATGGCTGAGATTTCTTTCTCGCTTTCCCTGTCTGAAGTATAAAAATAGAGTCAGGCTCTGATACCACACTGATGCAGAACTATCGGCCCTTAGACCGACATCTGCTCACAGGATCGTTCTCTATCTCCTTGAGCCAGATCGGCTCTTTCGATTCCTTACAGGAATCTCAATTTTATCGATCCACAAGTCCTTTTTCGCAACTCGCAATCTCGTGAGTTCGCGAGTCGTGACTCATGACTCTTCCTTCTCAAATCCGTGATACCCGAGATCGTGAAATGGTTACGGCTCCTTCTCTATCAGCACCTTCTGTGTGTGACCACCGGCTAGGCTTAAATGCCAGCGCCTTTCTCTACTCAGCACTTCGTGAGTTCAAAGGTTGAACTCTTGTGCTCTTACCTCATGAATCCCCGAGACGCAAAAATTCAGTGGGGTATTGACTCCTTCAAATATGTGACGTGTGTCCACTGGTCTAATTCTCAAGCCCACTGTGTGGTTCTTCCACGTGTCCCCTGTGTGCCCTCGGCTCTCGGCACTTCGTGGCTTCTTATGTCGAAAACAACCCCTTTCAACCTCTGAACCCGCGAATGCGCGAAATGCGATGGGGTTCCTGATCCGACGGTTCTCCCGTGACCTGGATCTGAAGACTATCCACGCTCCTTCACGATTTCATGACTCGTGTGTTGGAACACCCAAGTTCTGGACTCTCACCCTGCGAACCTCCAAGTTCATGAGATCCCTAGATCTCTGCCACCCGTTCTCCTCATATGGACGGCTTAGATTTTCTCACGGTTTTACGACTTCGGAACTTTCAGGACAAAGGCCTTGACCTCTTGTCCTCCGATATGCCGAAATGGAGAAATTTCGACACATCGTCCACGCGGGTCCCATGATGGAACTTCTTGCCTTCTTCGAATTTCAGACTTTGCGACTTCGCAAATCCTAATGCTGAACTTTGGACTCTCCAATACACGAAACCCCGAATTGGTCAATGAAGTTCTGACCTTCATGTCGGCAAGTACGCCACCTATCCACTCTAATATGGATGGTCTTGATTATCTTCGCAGCTTCACCACTCGCAAAGTTGAAGAACTTCCCCTTCCGACCTCCGATGCCCGAATCCCTGATACGGGTGATTTCACAACACGTGTCCTCCAAACAGACGGCTCAGAGTCTCTCACTATTTCAGGACTTCACACCTCACGACCTCGCGAGTCTTGATGCAAAGGTTTCGATCCTTTAACTCATGAAACCTTGAAATGATATTTTCGTGGGTGATTTAATGACCCTTGTTGGCTCAGATACTATGGCTCTACTCTCCCCTGAGCTTAAGAAAAAAAACACACTCACTGTAAACCTCCTTGCTCCTCTGCAAGATCTGACGGTTCTCGGAACCTCGTGAATTCTCCACGGAGAACTCTGACCATCAATTTCCTCCTTGATGATTTCGGCAAAATGAACACGGTATATTCTTTCGGAACTTGTCCTCTTGTGAAACAATGTCACTGTGCCTCCTTCTAATACTTCAAGGCACTGGTTCTCTTTGAGCTTCTCTTCGACAACTTCGAAGGCTCTATCCCTTCTGATATTTCTCCACAACTCGAGTCTTCAAGAAGACTCCTGCATGCACTCGTTGCGACACTTCTTCAAATACACTCCAAGTATTTGAAATTATTAGACTCTGTGCACTCTCTGCGACAACAGTCTTTCAACAGTTTGCTTAGGTTACAAACACTGAGACTTCACTTGACCTGCACACTCCTTGCACGGCTTCTGTGCTTAACTTGCACTTCTGCGAGAATGAGAACAAGGTTATCTCTCCTAAGCTTGCAGAGACAAACTCTGACTTCTGTCAATGCACACCTTGCGGACTATTTCACTGCACTCCTTGCAGGAAAACTCTTGCTCAGACAGAGAAACAATTGAAACTCATTCCTTACTCTCCCTCTCTTCATATTTCAGACATTTAACATGAAATCATACATTCACGCATCAAAGCAAATGCATAATAGAGAGTAAACAAGTATGAGCATAACATTCAATCATGCATACACAGAAAGTATTTGAACACCATGAGTCAGAATCAAGCTTCATATATTAATCTCAATTTTTTTTTACATGGGTTCTTCTACATAGTTTTCTGCTTCTGCTCTCCTATGCTCTCTTCTCATAATCATAATAATGTTACAACTATACAATGAGGGTGTCTATATCCCATTTCCCTCCTCGCTCTAAACTGTCAAATCTAGAACTTTAAAGCTACCTACCTATATTTACTAGCATAAATGCCTCTTATTCCTTTAGATGAGAGCGGGATGCTCAAGGTCTGATTACAATCTATGAGTACGCCTTTCCTTAATTGTTTCATTTACATTTGGTGTATTGAACTTCAAAACATTCAAACAATTTATCATGTGCCAAAATGCATTGGCACTTGCCCCACACTCGCTTGATGTTGGCGATGCTCCTGCATCACACAGGGAGAAGCTGAACAATAGTTCAGTAAGAAGACTGCAGAGCTGAACTTTGTAGCGGGGTGGTAAGTTGAAGCCACAAAGGAAAGCAACATGGGGGATCATGTAGATCTGCCCATTGAGAAGATATAAATACAGCGGAGCAAGCTGCAAAAGAAGAGCCAACCATTGGAGCAACTGGATGAGGAGATCGAAGAGATCAGAAGGCTAATGTCAAGGTCAGCCATAGAAACTACCAGTGAGGAGAAGATGAGTAGAGGAGAACCTACAAGAGTAGTAGGGAAGAAGAAGCAGCAGCAGTAGCAAAGTGGAGGAGCAGATGGACAGCTCCAGAGAACTGTTTGGGATCCAGGAGGATTTCAACAACCATGCTGGGAAGCTCATGAGCAGGAGCTCATGAATTTTTCACAGTAGAGGAGTATGATGCATGAGCATCACTCCAAGCGAACAACATGCCAGCCAACCAGGCACATTAAAGCATGCATTCAA
Source organism: Picea sitchensis (assembly GCA_010110895.2). NCBI lineage: Eukaryota > Viridiplantae > Streptophyta > Pinopsida > Pinales > Pinaceae > Picea > Picea sitchensis. The sequence continues at coordinate 4,350 of SNQJ01S0142681.1, forward strand.
TGGGAGAGAGGCACAACCCTCTGACTTTCATATTTTGAATTTGAATTAATGTAATTAATGATTGTAAGGGTGAAGAACCAAAACTGTGCCTTTGAGCAGGCATTAGTTAAAGATCTCCTTAAATAGGTTGTAAGGGTGGGATCTAGATCTGATTCAGACTAGACATCCCATTCAATGTAATTCAATGTAATTGAATAGAGTAGGCAGCTTGGAGGGAAGAGCTCAAAGAGCCCCCTCATGTAAAAGATCCTTGGTAATCTGTAGATTTAGTCAATTAGCGCAGATAGAGAAGAGAGGAGAGTCGAGACTCTGTTGCAGTCCGAGCTCAAACACAATGTAAAGAGGCATTTTCAGATTAATACAAACAGAGTGGTTTTTCCCGCATGTTGTTGTTCATGTGGTTATGAGTTCATGAATGAATGTCTTCATGTGTTTATGATATGATGTAGATGTATGTTAGGTATGCATCTACAGGTGATAGACAAATTTTCCTATCTGTGAGCTTTTTGATTCCAGTTCTAGGTTCTTTGTGGTTTCATGCAAAGAGTGCATGACAAAACATTTCAGGTTCTGTAATCCAGTGCAAGGAGTGCACTTCTGATTTCTGTGGAATTTTAGACAAAGACGTGCCAGGAGGGCACACCAGCTGAAGTCACTGATTCAAGGAGAATCCTCAAGGTTGTTGAACACCTTGGAGGTAAGACTGTGCAGAAGAGAGCATAGGACAGACCAGAATCATTGAGGGATTTTGTAGAAGGTCTACCAGGAGGGCATTGAGCAGGTGCATAGAAGGCACAAAGAAGACAGAATTTATGAAAATTTTTGTAAGGCTCTGCAAAGAGGGAATTGAGTGAATGCATAGGATGCATTAGGAGAAGAACTCTATTTCGAGTTCGTTGAGAAGACAGAATCACTGAGGATTATGGAAAACTCTGCCAGGTGGGCATTGAGTTGGTGCATGAGGGAATAGAAGGAACTCTTGTATGATTTCAGAGAGAAGAGAAGTGTCAAGGGAAGACCTTCACACAGTTACTGAATGCCCTGTAGGCTCAACAAGGAGTGCTTGAGCAGGAAGTTTCCAGAGGGAATTTCCATTCCTTCAAGCAGATAAAGGGGCAGAGACCATTGAGGTCTGAGCAATTGAAGCTCAAGAGGATAAAGACCTTACTAGGAGTGTAGAGGTCGAGAACCTCTTCGAGGTTCAGCATTGACAAAGCTCAAGAGGAACAATGCCTTTGCGCACAGAGCGATAGCTGCAAGGAGTGCAGAAGTCGGGGAAAGATTTCATGGTTTCACAGTCCTGAAACTCAGGAGGAGGAGCGTCCCAAGAATGCAGGCGAGACCAAGGTTGTAGGCTCACAAGAGGAAGAAAAGGCCGAGACCTTTGATACTTCACAAATATTCCAAGGAGAAGGAATAAGTGAAAACTCAGGAGGGAGCTAGAACTACTGTAGGATCAGTGCTGGAAGAAACATCTGGATCATTGAAGTTTACGTCCAGGTGCAGGCAGGAAAGTGCAGCAGAAGAGAAAGAGATCTGGGCTGTCAAATCTTGCACAGATAGCCAACAATTGTTGGATACGGAGAAATTCACATGGAGTTTAATCTCTGGGAGGGTGCATAGACAAAGAGAAGCTGAGATGGATGGTGGAGACACTTCATGAAGGAAGTGAGGAATAGCCGATAGCCATTGGATCTTGCAGAGTTGCAGGGCGGTTAGAGGTTAGTGAAACCCATCACCCAAGATTTGAGGGTCAATGTGAGCCATTGATCTCGTTTCAATCCATCCCATTGGATTATCTCGTGGATTTGGGGTTCGAGATTTTGGAGGGGGCAAACCAAAATCTTGATTTCATGAAGCTCCGAGTAGCGAGGAGCAGAGACAACCGTCGGATCCAGGTCATGGGAAGACCATTGGATCAAAACCTTCGCTATATCATGTATCAGGGTTTTGGAGGTTGGAGGAATCACTTTCTACTGTAGAAGTCACGAAGTACGAGGGCTAGGTCTCAGGCGAACACGTGGCACGTCCATCAGGTGGGGATCGTGTGGTTGCCAGGTGGACACTCATCTCCTAGGAAGGAGTCAACATCCTGTTGACTTATCGCACTTCGGAGATTCGCAAGAAAAGAGCACGAGAGCTCGACACTCCAACTCGCAAAGTCGCGAGTACTGAGAGGTGCTAGTAGTTATCCCTAGCCTATGGTTATATGCAGAGGGCGCTAACAGGAGGAGCTATACCCGTATCACAATCTTGGTTATCAAAGGTTTGGAGAAAGAGGAGTTGAGAGCTTCGACTCACGAACTCGCGAGATCACGAGTTATGAAAGGCACTTGTGTTAAGGCCTTGGTCAGAGAATTGTGATTTCTTGGAGGAGGTGAAGCTCACGCCTTATGCATATGCACATAGGTGGGGTTTCTGAAGAACCTGTGGATCGGATTTTGTGAGGTTCCAATAGGGATCCGAGAGAGCCGTTTCGACTCAAGGAGAAATTAGAACGATCCTATGTGGATCTCGGCTCGAGGGCAGGGGGTTTGCATTAGAGGTATTTGTGACAGATAGATTGGTCTAATATGCATCAGGTCACATTCCTTTTATAAAAACTATGATTCATATATGATGTGCAGGTTGTAATTCAAGGTGTGTTGCGACAACTCAAACCGGAAATGAACAGGCAACTTCAAACCGGAAACTATTGCATCAGGAAACAAATTTTTGCACAATTGAAATGGATTTCCACCGACCATGTTTTAGTACTGTTTCAGCCTTCCTCGATAGTTTAGTAGGGAAAAACTCATGAATTTGCAGACCATTTATTGTTATATATTTTTTTCGTTTTGTTTTATTTTATCCTAACGCCACTATTGTTTTATTGTTTGCAAATCACTGTTACAACAAAAAAAATGTCACTTTTTCAACATATAAAATTTTGTTGTAACAACGATTGTCTCAGCATGTCAAAATTTCACTGGTTCAGCATGTTGTTACAATATGTAAGTAAATTTTTTGTTGTATCAGCATATTGTAACAACATGTAAACTTTTCGCTATATCAACATGTTGTAACAACTTTTAAAATTTGGTTTTGTTTATTCGTTTAAATTTTTTTTATTGTGTTTATTTGTAGGTCAAAGGATGGAAGAAAAAAAACTTTCATTATTGAAATCAAATTTTTATTGTGTTTCTGATCCTCGCGATCGCGTGAAGCATAGAGGAGAGCATACTTATTTTAAAAAACATTAGAGCAAAAACGTTGTTTTATTCATTAACCTACCTACTCTATGCTAATTAGAATTAAAAATTGGTTACATGTAGGCAAATTTCTAGTGGAGCCAAGCACGCAACAGTAACAACAATATGTTCATGTGCAATTTTTCAAATCAAAAATAGAAATTTACCTGAATAAACTTATTTTGTTGCTGTAACGACAAACTAACTAAAAATTTATCTCATTGAGTGCTTACCTGGAACCATTGCTCGATAATTCTTTCATAGGCACGTTTTTCCTCACTCAGATCTTGCTTTAACTCCTCTTCATCTTCCTTAATCTCCTGCTCAAATGATTTTTCATCATCAAAAGCATAGGAGTCTTCATATGTCAAATCTTCGTCTATTCCTGGAGGAGTATTTGACTCTTTAATCCTTGTCAAGATCTCCTCTTCCAAGGAAGAGGAGATCCTAGCATCTGCCAGGATCTGAGTGAGTAGTTCCAAGGTAACACTCATTGTTAAATCATATTGAAAAAGGGGTTCTTACAGTACCCAAATAAAAATAACAAAACTGAAAATCATACTTGCTGAAACACATGAAAAATACTCTTCACAGTTGCAAAAAACACACTTGCTACAATTGAAATTCACACTTACAAAAAATGAGATTAGCGTAAGTTGAAATTCACACTCTAGAGATGGCAGGGAGAACACGAGGAGTCTCCACTCAAGTATCTACTATCACCCCTTACCAACACATGGAGACACACTTGCAGGAAATCAAACTAGAGTTCAATCCATCATGCTTCTCCGACAACGACGCCAAAATGTTAGGCGGAAAGATTGTTGTTTAATTCTGTTGTAGTATTTTCCCAACCATTTAATTTGTCAATCCAAGGTTCATACACTTATGAAGCACATGTGCTATATATGTAGGACTGAAGTAGAAGTAATCTAATCTAAATTGATGAAATGAAACTAATCTAGGAAAGCATTGAAAGACTAACTAGGAAAGCAGGAAATTAATCTAGGAAAGCAATACAACATGTGAAGATTTGAATAACAAAAGACATATGTGAGCTCACACAATATATCAATCTCCAATTATATTACAAGAGTCAAATGACAAATCATGAAAGAATAACAAAGCTAAGAATCAAAGCTAAGAATCCTCTTCTAAGACTTCGAGATGATCTAAGTCTAATCTCTCATCNGAGGATTCTTAGCTTTGATTCTTAGCTAAGAATCCTCTTCTAAGACTTCGAGATGATCTAAGTCTAATCTCTCATCTCTAACTCCAACTTCCCAAATTATCCATTACATGATGTCTCACCCCCAATTATGAATAACATGATTCCCCCAAATGAAGAGAGAACACTCTCTTATATACATGAGTGTCATAATGACAGATCCACTATTCTCTCAACTTGTTCCTTCAAATCCTCCACACATATCTTGGATAAGATATCCTATCTAGATCTCCATGATCTTCTCCTTGAAGTTATCTTAAATGATTATCTTCAAATCTCTTTCAAATCTTCAAAGTTTGAAGATGTAATTCGAATTTGAGGATAGGTGGTGAACTTTGACTTTGTTGGAATCTTCAAATATGCCTTCACACATTATCAAACTCATCCCACCTTGATATATAATGAAAATATGTCATTTTTCTAATATTTAATCATAAATTCACTTATAATACTGAAATGAATACAATGGAAAATAACAAGGAGAAACCCAAGTATCATTATGAAAATGGTATCATTATAAGCTACTTAGTTCCATTCACCTTCTTTAAGCAGGAAACATGAAAAACAATATGGAGCTTATAATGACTGGGAAAAGCTAATTGATAGGCCACCTATCCCATACACTTGAGAATTGTATAAGGACCATAAAATTTGGGTGCCAATTTATGACAATGGTTAGCCTTGAGGGAATTTTTCTTATAAGGTTGCAGTCGAAGAAACACCTGATCCTCTTCTGAAAATTCACATTCAGAGCGACCTTGATATTCTTGTTGCTTCATGCGATTCTGGGCCATGATCAAATTCTCTTTGAGGGTATGGAGAATAGCCTCTCGAACTATAATCATTTGGTCAACTGCCTGGACCTTTGAGACACCTGACAAATATGAGAGAACTAAAGGTGTCTTTTTGCCATATACCACTTCAAAAGGAGTCACATGGGTAGCTATATGGTACGAAGTGTTATACAACCATTCAGCTAGTGGTAACCATTAAGCCCACTAATTTTTCCTTTCCGATGCCAAAAAACTTAAATATGTTTCCAAACACTTGTTGAAAACTTCATTTTGACCATCAGTCTCAGGATGATAAGATGTGTTGAGATGCAAATGGGTGCCTTTTAACTTGAACAGTTCTTGCAAAATATTGTCGGTGAAAGTTGGGTCGCGATCAGAAACAATAGAATGTGGCATGCCATGAATCTTGAAGACCTGATCCATGAAAATTTGAGCCACAATGGATGATGTAAATGGGTGTTGAAGAGAAAAGAAATGAGCATACTTGGAAAGACAATCAGTTACCCACATGATGATTGATTTATTGCCCGATTTAGGTAAGCCTACAATAAAATCCATAGATATATCCTGCCAAATAGCAGGTGGAATTAGAAGAGGTTTTAGTGTTCCAAGATATTTGATTGTTTATCCCTTGTTGCATTGACACACATCACATTCATCCCAAAAATTACTAATGTATTGTTTCATACCATCCCAAAAAAAAGAACGTTTGACCCTATCATAGGTTTTGGTAATCCCAGAGTGCCTAGCTGTGGGTGTAGCATGAAGCTTAGGAAGTACTGTGGATTTAAGTTTTGACTGTTTACTTAAGTACAAATGGCCTTTGTATCGAAGCTCATCATGGAGCCAAGAGTACCCTAGGGAAACTAGAGAATTGGACTACAATTGTTGTATCAGATGCAAAATTTTGGGATCGTGTAGTCATTCCTATCGAACAACTTAGAGAAAATCTGGTACAATGAAGGAGAGAGAAAAAACAAACCCTTCATCTTCATATTTTTGGGAAAGTGTATCTGCAACCACATTGTCTTTTCCTTTCTTGTAAATGATCTCATAATCATATCCAAAGAGCTTAGTTACCCATTTTTGTTTATCTAGGGAGGAAATGCATTGTTCCAGAAAATACTTGAGGCTTTGATGATCTGTCTTAATTTGGAAGCATTTCCCTAATAGATAAGGGCATGGAAGATCAATGACATGAAAAATATGTGACATCTCCTTTTCATAGATTGATTTGCCCAAATTTCACTCAAAAAGTTGTTTGCTGGTAAAGGCCAAAGGCTGACCATATTGCATAGGGAAAACACCATTTCCTTTCCCTGAAGCATCACATTCCAGGACAAAGGTCTTTGTGAAATCAGGAAAGGCTAGGACTGGAGTGGTGCAAGTGGCCATCTTCAAGGTTTGAAAATCCTAAGCCGATGTTAGAGTCCAGGTGAAAGAATTATTTTTAAGGAGTGCAGTGAGAGGTGTCACAATATTTCCATAATTCTTAACAAACTTGCGATAATAACCTGTTAATCCCAAAAATCCACCTAAGATTTTGAGAGTCTTTGGGTGAGGCTGGTCTTGCATAACTTCAATATTTTTAAGATCCACCCTGACACCAGCCTTGCCAACAAGATGACCCAAGTACTCGACTTCCAAGGCACAAAATAACATTTAGATTGTTTCAAGAAAAGTTGGTGCTGAGAGAGTAGATGAAGAATTCAATCCACATGAGCAAGGTGGTGTATCAAGGTTTTTCTATAGATGAGGATATCATCAAAGAAAACTAAGACAAAATGATGGATAAAAGGGTGGAAGACATGATTCATGAGGCTTTGGAAAGTGGAGGGAGCATTACACAAGCCAAAGGGCATGACCAAAAACTCATAGTGGCCCACATGAGTTCTAAAGGCAGTCTTAGGAATTTCTGCCTCTTTCATCCAGATCTGGTGGTAGCCAGAATGAAGATCAAGTTTAGTAAAGAACTGGGTGCCACTCAATTAATCCAAGAGGTCATCAATGAAATGAATGGGAAATTTTTCTTTAATGGTGATTTTGTTGGGGGCGCAAAAGTCAGGACACATGCACCAAGAACCTTATTTCTTAAGGACCATGACCATAGGAGAAGAGTAGGGGCTCATACTAGGGTGGATAACACCTGTGTTGAGCAGTTCTTAAACCATTTTCTCAATTTCATTTTTTTGGGAAAATGGGTGACGATAGGGACAAATATTGGGAGGAAGGCTTCTTGGGACAAGGGGAATGGAATGATCATGAACACCACAAGAAGGAGGGAGTCCTTGGGGAGTGGAAAAAACCACTTGATGTTTAGAGAGGATGGATTGGAGGTCCTGCAGAATAGACGGTGTCTCAGTTGCTTATATGGCATGGAGTTGGGAAATAATGCCAGAATGACCTTTTTTGAGAATCTTTTCCATGCGATGGGAACTAATGATCTCTAGGGAACCGACGATGATGCCTTGGAACTTATATTGTTGGCCCTCCTGGTCGAATTGCATGGTTAATTCCTTAAAATCCATGAGAATGGGATCCAAAGTCCTTAGCCATTTTGAACCCAACACAATGTCACAACCGCCCATGTTGATAGCAAACATATGAGATATCAGGTGGTAGTCACCAATTTGGAGATGAACATTTTCACAATGCCCTCCACATTTCATGGACCCACCATTGGAAATTATTGTCTGCACAGATATAGCAATTAGTTTCTTGGGAAATGCGGCGATGAATAAAATTATGGGTTCTTCCACTATCAACAAGAATGATGACCTTCTTATGCTTGATGTAACCAATTAGCTTGAGGGTTTGGGGAGAAGAGAATCCAATGAGAGCATTTAGGGAAATGACCAGTTCTACTTCGGGAGGGTATGAGGGAGGGGTTATGTCAATGGGTTCAGGTGACACATACAGAAGGGGAGCCTCAACATTCTCTTCTGAAACATCCTCCAAGATGGCCATAAAAAGATTTTGTTCCTTACACTTGTGTCCTAGAAAATATTTGTCATCACAATTATAACAAAGGCCTTTGAGTTGGCGTTCAGGCATTTTAGCCCTGGTCAATTTTTGGATGTTTAGTGGAGTAAAAGGAGGAGTGGGATTTACTGGTTTAGTGCAAGGAATAAAGGAGGGTTTCCGATTTTGAGAAGAGACAAACTGTTGTGCTTCCTTATATATTTTAGTATCCTCCACCCAAATCTGAGTCCAAGCCATGAGGACATGGGCACAAATCTCATCCTTGAGGCCACTGATAAAATATTCTCAGAAAAAAACATCAGACATTCCCTCTGTATGAAAATCTAGTCACTCAAAAGAAGCTATAAAGTCTTCCACGGTGCCATATTGTTTCAAATTTGTCAAATGGCCTAAATGGTTGGTGTCAGTGTCAAAGCGTTCATAAATCTCTGCCACAAGGTGTGTCCAAGCAACATACCCTTGGAGGGAAGTTTTTTCTCCATTTCCACCATTGCCAACGTTCTTGATCTACATGGAGAACACCATATTGGAGTTTTTCAAACTCATCTGTGATTTCATACAAGAATAAATAATTTTCCATTTGAGTTACCCAACCAGTGGGATTTGAGCCATCAAATTTGGTCACATGCACACACGAAAGGCATAGTTCACGTTGAAAGTGATGGGGCTGAAAATTATGGGAATGAGAGGATGTTTCACCTTTGGTATGCAAGGGTGGGTCAGATAAGGGAGGATCTGCAGGGATATGTAGCTTGGTGCAGATCATCGAAGTGACAGATTCAATATGGGTAGTAATGTCTTGTTTGAGGTCTTGTTTGATTTACTCAATTGAGGCGGCAATGGAGGAATGCATGTTTTTATTGATGGTGGCAATATTGGCACTAATCTGTGTCACTTCTTGTTGGGTCTCTGTGAAATTAGAGTGCAATTTATTGAAGAAATCTTCCAAGTCTTGGCTATGGGTATGGGCCATGATGACAAAGGAACTGAAAAGGGGCAGGTGGGGTCAAAACTTTGCTGAAAAATGATATGTATGAATGTGATAATGGTGAAGAGAGAAATCCAATGGAATAGGTCTCAAATAATGGTGCCAACAAGATCCAAACTTTTTTTTTTTTATACCTGTGGAGTTACACTCCGATCTAAAGAATACGATAGTGATGAATTTCCCAAATTCTTAATTAGGACTAAATGTGTAGTAATTTGGAAACTCGAATGTAGGAAATACATTTGCACGACAATATATATTGTTTGTTCTGTTATTTGTTTCCATCCGCAAAGGTTAGGTATTCAAGGGTTCTACAGACAAGGGTCTTCCCTGTGGTATAACTCTCTAATATACGTGTGGGGTCCAACAATAGTACTCGGCCCAATATCTTAGGTCACCAACTAAGGAGGACAAACCATGCCCTTAGCCGTATATAACCAGAACAAGACCACAATAATACCAAAATGATACCATAATAACACTAGAAAGAGCACTTTGATTACTGAGAGCAATGGTCACTTGCCTTTTCTAGGGGGAAACCTCCAACAGAGCAGAGCTCTATTAAAATAATATCCAAGACAAAAGTTCTCATACCCTCAACTCCTATTTATACTAAATATGTCTATCAAAAGAACCATCTAGAGGAAGATCCTTCTAGAAGCAAAAGCTTCTATTTGGTCTTCTTACATTGGACTTATTCTTCCTTATTTCTAGGCCTTATTAATATTGACTTTTATTACATCGAAATATATTATTCTACCTATGTGAGGGGTTAGGTACCTAACACTCATACATCCTTTCAATATCTTCTCACATAGTTTTCTCATTCAAATACCCTTAAAAATATCCATCAAACTACATGTATTCATTCTATATATGGGTGAGTGCACAAAGTTGGTGGAAGATAAAGTGGAAAAGGGGTGAGCAAGAATGCGCACTCGTAATAATTTATGTGCTTTCCTAGGAATGTGCACATTTCCATTATGTTAGAGGTTCAAAAAATCCCAAAACTCCACTCAGTGTGAGACATAAGCATGTTGACATCAATGCATGCATGATCTTAAGAGTGTTTGTGCATTCGTAGGAGTCTAAGAGGGAGATAGAGGAAGACATAGAGGACGACAGGGAGAGAGAGTGTGTGAGAGGAAGGGGGGGGA
>SNQJ01S0142682.1:3597-24605 GCA_010110895.2 Picea sitchensis
ACTTATAGTACACTCATCACTTCACTTTATTATTTACCTTCTAAAATCTCTTAAACCACTTTCCTTATTTTAGGGCTAACCCACTTATAACCACTTGTCCACTTAACTTAACCACTTTCCATAATTAGTAAGTTCTCCATTAAATTTATTATTTAAATAATTTATTTTTCATCCTCTTTGAGTTATAGTAAGTTCTCCATTAACTTTATTATTTAAATAATTTCTTCTTTGCAAACACTTTGACTACTTTGACCTTTTGGGGCTTCTAGATGACTCATGAGGGTTCTCCAACTTCACATGGTCATAACTCTCTAACCGTGAGGAGTTATGTGGAGTTCCACATACCAATAGAAATGGCATGACATGTACTATCCATATAAAATAGTATTACTTGCAAATATATCAAAACTCATACCATTATCCATCAAACAAACTTGGGTCCATTACCCAAACATTTGTGCTACCAGAATTCTCTACTGGACTTTCTTGAAGGGTTGACATCAATGAAAACCAACCCAATTAATCAACAATATCCCCCTTTGGCATTGATGGCAACACTCTGATGCAATATTGAATTCATATCACTCATTCTCCCCCTGTGACCATCGCTCTCTTGGAACCATGTCTCTATGCTCTGCATCTGATAAATCTATCTCCCTTTGTCATAAATGGAAAAGGTATCTTTCCATCCAGGGCTACTCCCCCTAACTGAACTATCCTTGGGGATACTCCCCCTGACTAAGCTCTTTCTGAAACTGATCTCCCAACCTGAAATTTCCTCTTTATGGTGCTTCCTCATGTAAATATAAGACATATAAGATAAGCATTCAAAAGAATTCATTTTGGAGTAGAAATTACTCTGAGTCTCTGGAGAAAATACTCAAAGGCTTCCCATGGAAGAGGTTTTCTAAATATGTCTGCCACTTGTTCTTTTGTGCCCACATATTCAACATTGTTGTTCTTCTCTGCAACTTGTTCCCATAGAAAGTGATACTTGATTGGAATGTGCTTCGTCTTGGAGTGCATCACCAGGTTCTTTGAGATATTGATGGCGCTTGTATTATCACAATAGATTGGAATGGGATCATCATACTCAACCTGTATATATGTCAGAGTTTGTTTCATCCATAGAACTCGTGTACAACATGTTGTTGCTGCAATATACTCTACTTTGGTTGTAGATAAGAATATTGATGATTGTTTCTTTCTTAGCCATGATACTAAACACTCAACCAAGTAGAACGTTGCTCCACTGGTGCTTCAACGGTCATCAATGCAACCTGCACAATATGCATCTATGTAGGAAATAAGTGATCTGTCATTTCCTTTTGGATATCATAATCCAAACTCTCATGTTCCCTTGAGATATCTGAAAATCCTCTTTACTGCTAATACATGTGATTCCTTTGTTGTTGCTTGAAATTGTACCACATGTCCAACTGCCTGCATTACATCTGGTCTGGATGTTGTCACATATAGTAAGATACCAATCACTAACATGTATTTCCTCTGGTCTGTAGACTTTGAATCGTCATATTTTCTCAACTTGCAACTTGTTTTCATAGGAGTGGTAACTGGTTTGCAATCTTCCATTCCGAACCTTTTTAGCATTTCTCTGATATACTTAGTTTGAGAAATAAAAATTCCTTGGTTTCTTTGATGTATCTGAAGACCTAGACAGAAGGATAGTTCTCCGACTAATGACATTTCAAATTCATTATGCATATCCTTTGCAAATTTATGGCTTAACCTGTCATCATTGCTTCCAAAAATAATATCATCAACATAATCTTCAATTAATAAAACATTGTCTTGAGTTACCTTGATGTAGAGGTTGTTCTCTGCGCTTCTTTTTCTAAACCCTACCCATTGTAGATATTTATCCAGTCTAGAGTATTGTTGGTTACTCTTCTTTATTTACCGTTTGAGTTATTGACCCAGGGTTCATGTCATTCGGGGTTCCAACAAAGCCTCTAAAACTATTGACCCTTCTGGTAAACCAGAAGGAAACACAGCGCACAGAATACACTGCACAGTCTCACCCGAGATAGATTTAATGGGTGGTTGTAAGACTCAGGTGTTTACAACCTAGGATTGAGTGTGAGATATGAGATCTGTATTCAGATCCATCTACTATAAATTTTGATTGCAATCTACTATATTCGCGACTATGCATTACCTTCAGCAACTTATTTAATAATGCAACCATATGTCACAACAAATAGAATAATCCATTCATTCATTAAGCACAACAATTAACTGTTTAAATAAGATAATATATACATGCATTCATCACATTACATAGATATTATCATGGTTCACCCCCTCCTAGGCTACGTCCACAAAGCTTTGGCTCTTGGCTCTTTTATTATGATAGTTCCACGTCTACAGTGTTACGCTCCTCAGATGGGTAAGATCTATATGAGGCGAACTAGATCGCACCAGGCTTTGCAACCTGCAATCTAATCCTCAGATATTCCTTCTCTCCTCACCTCTAGCTCAACAATTTACAAAATTATTCATAACAACATTACATATCACATCAACTCGTACATATCTATGATAGATCAATAATTCAAAAACCCAACAACAACAACAACAACCTTATGATACCTACGTATCTATATTTATACATTACAGGCTCTTTAGACACTTACAATACATTACCAAAACCCTAACCCTACCAATGTTAGGTCTTCCTCCCATGTGCGTGTGCTATTCTTCCTCCCAACTGTCATTTTTCTTGTGCATGTTTTCTTGCATGCGCACGTGCTATGTTTCCCTCCAACTGTTACTTCAATTTCTGCACGCTTTCTTTCCCCATGATCATCCTTATTTCCACTTTGGCCTACTACCAACAGGCCCCCAACACTGACATGTGGCTCGTCCCGAGCCACCTAATCCTTCTGAGCTGCCTCGATCTCCTTGGTGATCGTCTGGAACTTTTCCTTGAGCTCTATTGCCCGTGTCAGGGCCTGCATGGTCTTCTCCTTGATTGTGTCCACTACCTGGACTGCCACTTCATCGCTGATCAATCCTACACATTCTACCTAAGTCTGTGTTATCTATGTCTTAGGCTCCTCTGCTTGTGCCATTACTTCTGCTACCTTCTCCTGCAATGGCTCCATTTGAGCCTAACACTCTAGTTTCTGCATCTGCGCAGTGATGAGTTCTTCCTACAGCTTATTCATCTCCTGCGTCCCTTTAACTCGTTCTGGGATTGGTATTGTCTTATGCTTATGCTTCAGTTCTTGGATTGCTGCATTGATCCTTTCCTCTTCCTTTTCCCACCATTGGACCTGTGGATCCTCCTCCAACCTTGTCCAAAGATGCACTTCTTTATCGAACAAGTTAGCGGTCGTGCTAACCTGCTACTCTATCTCTTGCAACTGTGTTGTTTCTTCCTATCTCCTTTTCTCCTTGACTACTGGTGGAGTGGTTAGTGTGAGTTGTTCTCGAATATTCTCTATCTCCTTATGATATTGATCAATTGATTACGCAATCTGATCAATCTTTTCTACTACTGTGATTTCCTCACTCTACGTGGCCTGTGGAATCTTTTCATAAGTTCTCACCACTTTATACTCCCATCCTTTTAGGTACTCCCTTTCCTCCTTGGTCTCATATTTAGCCTTCTCGTAGACTATTTTCAATTCTTCTTATTTCTTTGTCACCTTATTCAATTTAGTTAAGTCTCTTCATGTGTGAGACTATACCTCATGGTTGATGCTCACCTGCAACCTATGTAATTCCCCTATTGGTATCCTTGTCAACACAGGTTGGATTTGGCTTAATTGTTTCAAGGGTGTCTGCCCCACAATTTCGTTCATGTGCAGCATATTGGGGTTGATATGGAATGTTGTGTGGTTGCAATATCCCCTTGTCTGACTGTCAATCTTCCTCTTGCACTCTTCCTTATATCTGCAGTGTTGATGGATCTATGTCCCTGTTGATTCTTGTTATCTGTACTTCCCTAAATTTCTTGAGGAACTGCCCCATTTCTGCCAGCTCGTTTTGCAGTTTGTCCCTGTAATGTGTTGCATGGTCGAAGTCCTCGGCTAGAAAATCTTGGACCATTCTGGTGATTATTACCCCATCATCCTCCATGATCGTATATTCTAGTGATGCTCATTGTTCCTTTGATTTCTTGCATTTTCCTCCTGCATGCATGGTTGGTCTCTTATTCCCCCCACGGGTTCCTGTGTGTTGGGATTCGAGGCGATCTCCTGCACTCCCTCAGCCTGTTTTTGTTGTTCCTTGGTCAGCTGTGTATTCTTCTTCTTCCCCTTCTAGGTCCCTATCTTCTTTGGCCCTTGTCTGTCTGTGTTGGCTTGCCTTGGCCCATTCTTGGTTTCTTGGGCACTTGGATTTCCAGAGGCTGCGTTGCTCCCTACTCTGCCACTTCCTCTGTTGTTCTTTCCAGGACTTCCTGGGTAATGGCTGGGATCCTCCATTGATTGGTCCATTTGTTGATGACCATGTCGATATCACCCTCTGTGATGCAGTAGTGCATTTGTAGCCGTTCTTTCACCAGATCATTCTTTACCCATATCCACATTGTTTGTCATGTGGCCTGGAAATTGGCGATGTCTGCATATCACGCGACAACTTCTGGTGTAATTCTCCGCATTCGGTTGATGGCTTCTTGCATGTCTCTTAGGTATGATTAAAATATGATCCCATTCTCCCTCTTATGCTTGGCATTCGGCCCAACTCTCAGCAATAGATACCTCACTCCCGCATACTTTGGTCTGGTACAAAAAACTACATACCTTGGCTCTTGCCATCCCATGAAGGTTATTAAAGTAATCAACCATGAGTAGTGAAACTCTGTGACTAGGTCCTACGCATCCTTGCAGTCCTCTAGGAACAAGTTCAATAAGTATGGCGTCCAACTCATTGAGGTGTCTTATGTGCACTGGGCTGCAACTGCAATGACTCCAGCTGGTACTTCCTCTCTACGGCACTTTCTTAGCAACCTGTAGGATAAGATTTTTGTGCCCAATTGTGTGGCTGCATTTTTTATTCGTTTGATGATGATGTCTCTTTTCCCCCTGGTGGTGCCATACTTCTTCTTCATCTCCTCTGCCAGTGCTTTCTCCTTGATTTTGTCATCTAAAAACAAGGCGGGATCCATACCCTGAATTGGTAACCCTGTTATCTGCATAATAATCTCAACGATTATGGGGACAGGCTTGTCCAACCATATGTCCCCTCTGTGTGTGACTACTAATAGTTGTTTGATGCACGTTATTTCATACTGTCCTCTGCCAAAATGTGGTAGGTTCAACAAACCTAGAATTCATGTTTTCTCCAACCCAGTTTCCCACTGGTATGGTTGGTTGATTGGTTCTCCAACTTGAGTTGTGCCTATGGTTTGTATAAAGACCCTCTACACAAGTTTCAGGAACTTGGATTCGTCTGCTACATCATGGTCTGAATATTTGAGCTTCATGACATGGCCCAGTAGCTCTAGTCCTAGTTGTACTCCAGCTGGTATGCATGGTAGAACAATTTATGTTGCAGGTTTCTTGCAGGGTGAACTTGGTATCTGTATCTTGTCCTTCTACTGTGGTGGCTGGCTTGAAGTTCCAGCAGCTCCTATTTCTTCCTCTGTAAGACATTCCGACCAATCCAAGACATCTTCCACAGTCTCCCATGCTGGGTGTTCTGAGATGGTCGTTTGAGACTCATCTGGCTCCACTACTGCTTGTGGATTTTGCATCATTCCATTAACTTATGGGGCTGTGTCGGTGCTCTCTGGTTGTACTTCCTTTAGGGTTTCTGCTTCCTGGATCAGAGGCTTCTATGCTGCTACTGGAATCTCTACCTTTGTGGCCTCTACTTCTAGCTATTGAATTTCTTCCAGTATCGGTGTGGGATTCATTGGTATTGTCTCTAGGGATGGGATTTTGTCAATATCGACGATCTTTGGTGACTGTTGTTCATCTTCTTTCACCTATCCTCGTGACCTGGTTTGAAATCTAGTTCTTCTGGCAGTCTGGCTCGCTTCTTGTTGCTTGGGCAGTGCCATGGCGGTGAATGTAAACTGTGTGCTAGACTCGGATGCTCTTGGTGATCTTTGTGCACTCACTCTGTGTGCTTTATCCTCTATCTCTCTTTGTCTTCTCTGTCTTCATGAATAGACTATGGGCTCCCACCTTCATGTGTTGTATGGATTTCCCATGAAGCTTGTCGAGGATTCTTCCTTGGTTTTGGATTTAATGCACCTTGATTGTCAGTTCAATGCATCTCCTTCGGTTTCATACTTACCATTACACTTAATTTTTCGTCTCCAGTTGGCGTGATTAATGTTATGTCCCATCAGTGCTTTTCGTCCTTTAATGCTGCCTAGTGCTCTCCTATCATCCTACTTTTGCCTCCTTTCCTTTTTCCACTTGTTTCCCTTTGTAACTATTGTCCTTCTCCTTATCGGATTTGTGTTTCTAAATTCGTGTGGCCTTTCTACCTCTAGCGTACTGCGACCTCTTTAGTTTTGTTTCCTTTTTTTTCTCTTTTCAATTTATATATATATATATATATATTACTACGTGATGGGTGGTCGATTGTCCCTGTACAACTTAAGTAGACTCTCGTTGATCATTCCTCTAAGTTCTACGCCTGCTAAATCTCTTAACTATATATCTCCTCCATCTATGACATATTTTACCTTGTAAGGTCCTAAGCAATGCATTATAATCTTTCCTGGGTGATGAAATGATTTGTTGTCATACATCAATACTAGGTCTCCTTCCTTGAATGTTTTCTTCTTGATATATCTATCGTGCCAAGTTTTGTCTCTTGATTTCTAAACTTGTTGATGGAATCCTGCCAAGATTTGGTCTTCCTCCATGGTCAATAATTGATTCAGTCTCTCCTGTGCTGTGCCTGGTTCTATCATTTGTGTGATAGCTGCTATGCGCAAGCTTGGTACTAAGAATTCTAATGGAACTACTACTTCTTGGCCATAAACCAGTTTAAATGGTGTTTTCCCTGTCAACTTTTTGCATGTAGTCCTATATACCCATAATACTACTGGTAATTTGAGGTCCCAGTCGTCCCTATTGACATTACAGATCTTGGTCAGTGTGTTCTCCAAAATTTTGTTGAAGGCTTCCACTGTGCCATTTTCCTGTGGATGATATAGTGTGCTCTTCTGGTGATGGACTTCGAATTCTTTAGTCATCGTGCGGATGTTGATGTTGATGAAGTGTGTGCCTTGGTCTCTCATCAAAACTCTTGGGCACCCAAATCTAGTGATTACTTGTTCAAACAAAAAGTGTGTTGTTGTTTCTGCACTGCAATCTTTTACTGGTGCGGCTTCCGCCCATATTGTTAAGTATTCCGTCATGGTGATGATGTACCTTTCCCCTGTTATTTTGGATGGTGGGTTGATTGGTCCCACAAAATATATTGCCCATTTTTCAAATGCTTGTACTGTTACTTGTGGTCGTAGTGGCATTTCATCTCTTCTATTGGGTTTGCCTACCCATTGATAGACATCGCATAGTTGACAGTACTCCTTAGAGTCTTTGTGAATCGTTGGCCACCATAGTCCTATGCACAATACCTTCTACGTGCTAGCTTTACCTGCATAGTGCCCTCCTGCTATTACCTCATGGGATTCTGCTAAATCTATTGGTCTTTCATTCTCTAACACATATCTTCGCAAAATTCTATCTATGCCCATTTTATATAAATGTCATGTAATCAGTTGATAGTCGGCAGTGCAGAATACCATGTTCTTCTTCTGTGCGGTGCTATATTCTTGTGGCACAGTACCTGTACTCAAGTACTAAATGATATCTGTGAAGTATTCATCAATAATATGTATTGATAATAACTGTGCATCCAGAAGGTTGTCTTCTAAATTAGTAGGTTATTCTCCATTTGTGACCCTTGATAGGTGGTCAGGTCCTGCATTCAATTTTCCTAGCTTAACTATTACTTCAAGGTCAAATTCTTGAAATAGCGGTAACCATCGACAAATTCTCCCCCCCAACACTGGCTTTTTGACTAGAGATTTCAGGGTTGAGTGATCTGTGAACATCTTAAAGTGTTTTCCCAATAAGTAATGCCTAAACTTCTGCAGTGCATAGACCATGGCTAGGCCTTCTCTTTCTGTCATGTTATAGTTTTGTTCTGAGTCTGATAACTTTCTGCTCGCAAATGCTATTGGGTGATCCAAGTATCCCACTCCTAACTGCGCCAAGATATCTCCAAGTTCTATCTTTGATGCATCTACATGCACATGGAATGTCTTCTCCCAGTCTGGAAATATTAATATTGGTCCGATAACCATATTTTCCTTCAAGGTATCCATACCATGTTGACACTCGTCATTCCACTAAAATTTCATATCCTTTCTCAATAAATTTTCCATCGGTGTTGTGATCTGCGTATATCCTTTAATGAATTTTGTGTAGTATCCTGTGTGTCCTAACATTGCTCTTATTTGACGAACTTTTTTTGGTGCTGGCAAGTTAACAATGACTGTGATCTTTGTCGGATCTACTAATAACCCTTGTTTGCATACTATATGGCCTAATAGTATCCCAAATGGTGTTCCAAATATACATTTATTTATATTAAGTGATATATAACACTGTCTACATCTTTCTAACATCAGTCGCAAAACTTCCACATGGTTTTTCAATAGACTATAGACTGTCCAATCATCCAGTTATACTTCAAGAAACTGGTGGATGAATTCCTTAAATGTTGCGATGACCACTCTGGAAAATATTGCGGGTGCATTCTTCAGTCCAAATGGCATGAATATGTACTGATAATATCCCCACTCTATCACAAACATGGTCTTGTGTATTTCCTCCTATGTTATCTTAATCTGATGATAGCCTGAGAATCCATCAGTGAATGAGTAAGCTTCATGTCCTCCCACATTCTCTAACACTTCATCCGTGAATGGTGTAGGGAATGGGTCGTGTAGGCATGCATCATTCAACTTCCTCAAGTCAACACATATCTTGATCCCTCCTTGTTTCTTGTCCTGTACTACCATTGGACTTATCCACTTTGATTCCTTGATTGGTTCTATGATGCCAGCATTGAGCAATCCTGTCGATCTCAGCTCTGACTTTCTGTTTGTATATTGGGTTCAATCTGTAGGGTTGTTGTCTAATATTTCTCATGTCATGTCTGAGTGGTATCTTCATTTCTCCTAGTGCTTCATCTATACCCTTCATCTTTGTGAATGTTTTGGGAAAGAGGTCAATGTATTCACGCAACAACTCTGTGATTCTTTCGATTGTTTTCTCATCCCAGTAATCTCTAATGCTGGCCATTTTGGGCTGCTCAGCTGTCCCAATGTTAACTTTATTTACCTTGATTGGTGTGTAAATGAATTTTGATTCTATGGGTGGTCCTTCCACATCTCTTTCACCTTCTACTTCTTCGAGCTGAATATCATGTGGATCGTCTTCATCCAGTGCTTCCTCCTGTACATGGTAACATGACAACAGTTCCTTGACTGTCTTCTTGTTCCGTTGTTGTTCTTCTGTGATCAATTCTACTTCTGGTTCTTTGATAAATATCACTCCTTTGATATTTTTAAGGGTTGCGTCTATGTTGGGGTTCTCATGTTCAAATGAGAAAGTGATTGAAAAATTTTGTTGCAATGTCGTCCATAGTTCCTTTGCACAATTCCTAGTCCATATACCAATTCACTGGTATGCCATCTAGAGTGTGTATGAAGTAATGAGGCTATTCCTCTGGTGGTGTCATTTTCCACAATGTTTTTCACTTCTCCAAGTGTTTCGCTAGTGTCCCTTGTCCCTCATATTTCTGTTGTTTTTTGTTTTTTTGTTCTACGCCAAACCTTATGCACAATAACCACTTACATTGATACCAGTCTATGATTTTCTCTTTGTTTTCACCCCACCATCTTACGAGTGTGGCCTTGAGTTCTAGGTCAAGTGATAATAGTCTCTGGTTCTCTAACATTGTGTCTTCGTATTGTTTCAAGAATGTTTCCAAATCATTTAGTTTGTGGAAACCAGGTGGTTCCCTGATTTCTGTGCCTACCCATCTTACTGTGCGATCTATTCTTGCACATCTTCTCATGGATACTTCGTGTAGCATTTGTTTCTAGTTCTCTAACCTGATGTATGAGTCTGTTTCACATGAAGTAATGCTCCGTGAACTGAGTACCCCATCTGCAGTTGGGTTTACGTAATCCTTATTGCGCGCAGTTGTTTTGTACAACTGGTCGATTTCCTCTAAGTCTAGGAAAGTAGGTTCTACAAACCTCTCCCCTTCTGATGGGTCTAATGGTGAGATGACCCTATATTCTCCAGACTCAAATGTCATTTTCCTGGTCTTTAAATTGATTATGGCTTGGTTGTCAAATGCCCAATCCATACCAAGCAATGTCGGGTAAGGTGTTGTGTCATCCACTATTTCAATAACTTCAAAATTTGTTGTAGTGCGCACTCCATCAAGATATAATGTCACTCCTTTTAGTCTACCTATTCGTAGGACTCTGTGTTGGTTTGCTAGTTTCAATTGGACGTTTGAGTATCCTAATGTTGGCTCTCCCATGTATTTTCATGTCTTTTTTGGTAATACATTCACCTCAGATCCTAGATCTAGTAAGATGTCTCCCATATTGAAATCTTCAATGTTAACATTTAGTCTAAATTCCCTACTTGTTTGTCTTCTTGTGTGTAGGTGATTAACTATTTTTGGTTTTATATTTTTTTTCGTCTCGCCGCCACATTTTTCTAGTATGTTTTGCAATATTTTCATAGATGATGGATCACTTAATACTTTTACGCATGATTGCAAAAAGCCTTTGATTGTACTTACTTTTCCCATGGGTTGCATCTTGTTGGCATGATCCAATGATATCTACATCTCGTATTCTGGTGCTTCCTTGTTTTGTTGTGCAGTTGAAGTCGACGCTATGTTCGCTTTATGAATTTCTTGTCTGGACTCTTTAAACATCTCCTTTTCCTTCTGTGCGTCGAACTACTTCGTTGGTCCAGTGTTCTTCTTTACCCATTGGTTCTGCATTGGTTCCTATTGAGCTGCATTAGTGCTTGTTTTAGCTCCTCCACGAGCGACTATGTTGATGTTTTATCCTTCATCCCTTGCTTCGGCTGAGATCCACTAAACATTCTGGTTGTTTTGATTCCTCTTTTCCTATATCTTTACAAGTAATGTCAGACATTCCTCTGTATCATGGTCTGATGCAAGAAAATACATACAAGTTGCTGGTGGTAGTGGACATTCTCGTGCATAATGTCCTAACTGTTGATAATTGTGACATATGATTGGTCCTCTACCTCATCTGAAACCTCCTCTGGTTCATCCTCCTCTTTTGTAGCCTACTCGATCACCTCTCGGCATGTTATACTGAGGCACCTGATTATACTGCGTGGTATTGTATTGGGGCTGTGTCGAGTTGTACTGCGGCTGCACGTTATTGTATGGTTATTGTGTAGTATTATACTGTTGTTGTACAGTGTTGTATGGAACTGGGAATGGATTGAACTATGGTGTTTCTTGACCAGTCATCATTTTGGAATGTACTCTATACGCATTTGATGTCCTTTCCTGCATCATCTCCATAATTATGCAATATTTATCGTCGTGTCCCACAGACTTACAAAAGGTGAAATATGAACTCTTTGGGACTGTCTGATATTTCTACATCATCGTGCAGTGCTAAGGGTCATGACCCAGTTTCTTGCAGATTTCGCACCATCGTCCTCATGGTGGTAACATATTTGGCATTCTTACTGCCATATACTGCGTGAATGTTGAGAATTCGTTCTTGTGGTTTCCTTCTGTCCTACATGCGGTACACCAAACGGCTTCTCATTTATCCTTGTTCTTATCCTGGTTTAGCTAAAATGTTAGATTCTTCAAATCTTCCTTCAATTCCTCGATAGTTGGTTCTATTTGCTGGTACTAGTTCTCTTCCAATTGCAAGGCTGCCTTCAGAACCTCTGCATGCGTCTGAAATTTATGTTGTCGTAAAGGGTATTTTAAGTGTGAAAGTAGTGAGTTGACAAAGGGGTGTCGATGATGCATTTCAGTCATGAGGTATTTTAACTTTGGGCCCTTCAGTCGCTTGAATCTATGAGCAATCTCCCATATCAAATCTCCTAGTTTCTGCCTTATTTCGATCATCTCATTCATGTACTGATCCTCTGAGCTTGGCTTCTGGAACTCATTTATTAATAACTTCTTAATGTCAGCTAGTGTCCTTGTCATTCCAAGGTCATTGTTTGTGTCTAGACTCATGTACCAGTCTAGTGCACGGTCTCTTAGCATAATCACTCATTGTGTGAGTTTGGTATCTTCATCAGTGATCTATTTTGCTTCCCATATATTTTCACAAATGAACAAATGCTTCTCAGGGTATTTTGTTGCTTCTCCTCAAAATTCTAGTAATCTAATGGTAGCATCATGTCCTTCCATTCTGAATATTGAACTACTACCTCCTCCACGCGGTGTAGATACTTGGTTAGTGCTGCCTAAACTGGCTCCTCTAATTGTTGCTCCTTGTGTAGATGTACTTCCTGCTGTTAGACTTCCTCCGAACTTCGGTTGTCTAAATGGTGGTGTTCTCTTTGGTGTGTTAGTCGAACATGGGTTTATGGGTTCCACACTAACATTAATATGGATAGGATGGCTACCTTCTCTGCTCACTCTTGGACCTCTTGTCTTCCTCTCATATGTTTCACACAATATTTCCTCAATCTGCTCCATAGTCTAGAGATCCTCTACCTCTTCCTCATCACTTTCCAAGCCTTCCCTCACGGCTACGACTCTCTTCTTGGTATTCACCTTGTATTGGTAGGGTACTCTGCTATGCGTCCTTCCTATTGACTCTAAGATCCACTTGATCGGCTTGTCGTTCATCATGATCAGGTCCAAGGGTTCCTCCTCCTTCTTTCCTTTATCCTTACCTCCTTCCATTTATCCTCTCTCTATTAGTGCTTCCCCCCTTCCCCCATGCACACAGAGAAGTTTAGCTTTATGATTCCATTGTCATTACACCTTTGTTATATAGAAGTATCTTAATATAAGTATACAGTGATCGAATGTACCTTCCTCGAGGTCTGCGTAGAAATTTGTGCCCCGCTGTGTTGTATGACTTCGTTGTGTCAACTGCAAACTCTGTTATGAAGCCTGCCACAATACTGTCAAGCCAAAATCCTATGGCGGGGGTGAATTTATTGTTCACCTACTGTAACTGCTCAATATGTACTAGGGTCCAGTCTAACTATTGAATTCAGTTCATCACGTGGTTATCCTTCAACCTTGGTATCTACTCCTGCAATAGATGTGGAAAATCACAGAAAAAGACTTCATGCAAATTAGTAAACATGTCTTTGTCTAGATATTTGAGGGGTGTGATTCTAGGGTTTCTATTGTCTTTCTGTGCAAACTCTAGCTCTTTGGTCTTCAACCAGCCTTTGATTTCTACGTTTGTGGGGTTCATCACATAATATCCCTAACCTTTTCTTGATTTGTCTCCGACAAATATTCGACTTATCTCATCAACTCAATCCTCTCTCGTTCCTACCAACGGCAACATAACCATTTGTTGGTTACTCTTCCTTCTTTACCATCTAAGTTATTGACCCAAGGTTCATGTCATTCGGGGTTCCAACAAAGCCTCTAAAACTATCGGCTCTCCTGGTAAACTAGAAGGCAACACAATGCACAGAATACGCTGCGCAGTCTCACCCGAGAGAGATTTAATGGGTGGTTGTAAGACTCAGGTGTTTACAACCTAGGATTGAGTGTGAGATATGAGATATGTATTCAGATCCATCTACTATAAATTGTGATTGTAATCTACTATATTCACTACTATGCATTACCTTCAGCAACTTATTTAATAATGTAACCATATGTCACAACAAATAGAA
Source organism: Picea sitchensis (assembly GCA_010110895.2). Lineage (NCBI taxonomy): Eukaryota > Viridiplantae > Streptophyta > Pinopsida > Pinales > Pinaceae > Picea > Picea sitchensis. Next base: position 17,505 of record SNQJ01S0142682.1, read on the forward strand.
TAATCCATTCATTCATTAAGCACAACAATTAACTATTGAAATAAGATAAGATATACATGCATTCATCACATTACACAGATATTACCGTGGTTCACCCCCTCCTAAGCTACATCCACAAAGATTTGGCTCTTCTCTCTTTTATTATGATAGTTCTACGTCTACAGCGTTACACGCTTACAATTCTCCTCAAATGGGTAAGATTTATATGAGATGAACTAGATCGCACTAGGCTCCCCAGCCTGTGATCTAATCCTCAGATCTTCCTTCTCTCCTCTCCTCTAGCTCAAAAAATTACAAAATGATTCATAACAACATTACATATCGCATCAACTCATACATATTTATGATAGATCAATAATTAAAAAACCCAACAACAACAACAACAACCTTATGATACCTACGTATCTATATTTATACATTTCGGGCTCTTCATCCATTTAAAATACATTACCAAAACCCTAACCCTACAGACATTTGGTCTTCCTCCCATGCATGTGTGTTGTTCTCCCTCCCAACTGTTGTTTTCCTTGTGCGCGTTTTCTTGCATGCGTGCATGTTGTGTTTCCCTCCAACTGTTACTTTAGTTTCTACATGCTTTCTTTCCCCACAATCATCCTTATTTCCACTTTGACCTGCTGCCAACAAGTACCATGCTCTAGGATCCTGTTTTAGACCATACAAGGCCTTCTTCAATTTGCACACGTAATCTACGTTCTCTGACAACCGAAATCCTTCTGGTTGTTCGATGTAGACTTCTTCTTCGAGTTCCCCATTCAGAAAAGTTCATTTCACGTGCATCTGATACACTTTAATATTCTTGGAGCATGCATAAGCTAAAAGCAATCGGATTTCTTCCATTCTAGAAGCTGGGGAAAATTTCTCTTCAAAGTCGATTCCTTCAACCTGTGTGTATCCTTTACATACCAATATAGCTTTGTTCCTTGTATCTGTCCATCTTCATTCAATTTATTTCTGAATACCCACTTTCTGCCAATCACATTCTTATTCTTTGGTATTGGAACCAATTCCCAAGTGTCATTCTTCTATATTTGACCCAATTCTTCATCCATGGCCTTATTCCAAAATTCATCCTTGTTGGCCTCTTCAAAACTGTTTGGTTCAATCGTAGATGAGAGTGCTAGGTGAGTTTGTTCTGGTGAATGGATTCTTCTTCTAGTATCAACTCCTGCATCTTTGTTTCTGGTAATCTGATCTGAAGGATGATTCTTTTGTACTCATTTGCTATGTGTCTTTGGAGGCACTTGTTGAACTTTCACTTCTACTTATGTCTAATATTCTTCCTCTTCCTCTTCTACTTCTTCATATTTTGCTTCTTCTTCGTAAAGTTGTTCCATTGATTCATTTTATTCTTCCTTTGATTCTCGTCCACCTATCATATATCTATCCAAACCTGTGAAGTGTTCTTACAAATCCATCTCTGTCCATATTTTCCAAGACTCTACTGCATAACTGTCCATAATGTTGACCCATTTGTTACTGTACTTCTGCTAACTAACTTCTCTGGATCTATCTACTTAAACTCTGCAATTTGTTAGAAGGATGGTTCTTTGGTTTGTCACATCTATCGCATAGACTCCCCCTATCTAATATTAATATTACATGGGGGTCTCTAATTCGGATGGCTCAGAACAATTTCTTCTCAGATGTGTATTCATCATCATCTTCATTGGTAGATTCATCATCTCTCTAAGATCTGACTTCTTTCTTTCTGTCTATGATTCATCTTTCACTACAATGCCTGAAAGTACAATCTCTTGAACTTGTTCCTTATTGACATGTCCTTCTTTTATTTCAGTTATTTTCCAAACCTTTATGCATCTGACATCTTTCTTTTCTCTGTAGAATTTTATTCCTCTTGTTTTATTGCCAATCTTGCAATCTCTGGGACCTGGTCTTTGTTCACCTGTTCTTCATGTTTTCTTATCCATACTTTCTCATATCTGATATCAGTGTTCTCTTTCATGGAAATATTGATCATGCTTCTACAATCACTAGCTATGTGTCCATACTTATGGCATTTGTAACATTCAATGTTACGTGGGGCCACATAGGCATTTCTTGCTTGAACATTATAATCCCTGCAATCTGCAACCTTATGTCCAAAATTAGTACAATAAAAGCAATGACCATAAAAGGAATTTGCATACCTGGGAGTGAATGATCTTCTTTGTGGTGTAGTCCTTCTGAATTTATGACTTGATTGATCATGATCATGATTGAAGCTTCTTTGTGGCTTGAACATGGATGGTCTTCTTGAAGATGTATCTTCAATAGTTTTCTTAGATTCTAGTTGACCATGATTCCTTCCTTTGAGTACTTCTGCATAACTCTTTTTATTTTCTCCATTCTTCTTTTCTAGCAACCTAGGGTGCTTCTCTTCATTCTCTATAACTGATGTGGATGTTTTTGTCTCTTCAACGTTCTTGTTGAGATTGACGATTTTACTTCTCAATGTGACAACTTCTTTTTCAAGCCTCTAAACCTCTTCTTATTTCTTCATTATACAAGACTTCATGACTTCTTCTGTTCTTTTTTCTTCTTCAAGCTGGATTTTTAATGTGATTATGTCTTCTTCAATTCCTTTCTCTTCTTGACCAAACTCTGCCTCAAGTTGGTTTAGATCGTTATTTATTTCCTTAAGATGATTTGTCAATATCTTCTCTCTCATTTCTGCTTCTTACTTCTGTACCGCTATGTTGGCTTCCAAATACTACTTTTGATATTCAATATTTTCTTCGATCTTTCTGGCTTCTTCTAGCTGATTTCTTAAGTTCTCGATGACCTATTGGGCTTCTTCAAAAATGTGAACACTTTCTTTTTGTTTCATCAATTCTTTCTTGAGTGACTTATTTTCTTCTCTTAGTTCATCTAAAGCACTAATCAATTATGCCTCATAGTTTCAATTAGTTTTTCTGTCTCATTTCCTTCATGGCATTATATTTCAAGATGTTCGTGTTTTTCACAATTAAAGGAAAACAACATACCTCTGGTGATTATGTACTCTTCATCTTCTGAATTTGTTTGACATGGTAAACAAAATTCTTCTTGATCTGTATCTGCATCTTCTTTGGCATTTTTTGAATCTACAATGGGTGAAGAATATATGTCATGTAACTTATCCCAAAGTTCTTTGCCCAATGAACATTTACCAACCTTTTCTTTTACCGGATTAGATAATCCTTCCCAGATGAAATCCATTGCTATTTTTTTATTCTTCTTCAATTCCTTATTGTCTATAGTCTTTGCTCTCTTTGAACTATCATATCGTGTAACAACTGATAGCCAAATATAATGTCCCTGTGCCTGTAAAAATACTTTCATCCTTCTGCTCCACATCTCATACTTTAAACCATTCTGACCATTAAACATTAGTATTCCATTCTTAGAATAATCCATGATCGCCTTCCAGTGGTTAAACTGTTTGCTGAAGGAACTTGCTCTGATACCAATTGTTGGATTACTGAGAGGGGGGGTGAATCAGTAATAGAGCAATTTAATCCCTTTTAACCATAAAATGCAAGTGTTATATTAATGTATCATTATCATCCAATAGTTGCAGAGTAAATAAACAATGAACAAATGAGAAATCATACACATACACAGTACACCAGTGTTTTTACGTGGAAACCCAAAGCAGGAGAAAACCACATAATATTTTTTCTTATATGTCTTTAAGAATTACATTCATTGGAAGCACCAACTTCCTTTTTTTCTAGTTGCAACTGGAAGGAGGCTCCAACACCCTATTTTCTCAGGCTACAACCTGAAGGAAGCTCCAACTCCTCAATTCTCTGGCTACAACCAGAAGGAGGCTAGAACCCCCTATATTCTCTGGCTACAACCAAAAGGTGGCTACAACCACCTGTCCTTTCCCTGACCAACCTCCCTGAAATAAAAGTAGAATGATGGAACCATTTTCATGCTATCACTATGAGATATATTGATGTAAACCTGTACCAATCAACTTGTAATCAACTAGTACCATAAAAAAGTGCATCAACATGCACCAACCTATAACAAACAACCTATAATCAGCCAGTACCATAAACAACTACATAAACCATGTACCAACTTGTACCTCAACCTGTACCATCAACGAATGCATCAACGATGCACCAAATATGTACCAATCATGCATCAAATACACATAAACTATGACTCATCAAGATGTACCAACATCATCAACTATACACCTCATGTATGTCCCAAATCATCAACTACTTGTCTCAACTATCTACCTAGAATGTACCTAAACCATATACCAATATAACCATCAAAAGTTCTCTAGAAATACATCACACTATCCATAATCAAATACCATAAACCATTACATCAAACCATGTGCCACAACCTCACTGTTGTACAACCTCTATCTGTAACATACCTCAACCAAAATCCCTCATCAATTTCATCATCCAAATATGATTTGTAGCTCTGTAACATACCTGGTGTATATGATCCATACCTGCAAAGCTTCCTTAACAAGAGACTAGCATTTTCATCAAATTTTACTTTAGTCTCACATGACTAGTTTTGGATTAGTCGACAACCTTAACTTGCAATAACCATAACTATGTACCTATAATGAATAAATATTTGAAAATGGTGCACATTGTTCTTCAGTGTATTTTATACAATTCCTCCAGATTTCACTACTTGGAACCTCTCAGAAAAGGAGTTATAACAAAAATGGCATACCTTGTTGAATTATGGCTCATTCTAGAGAGCAAACTTATAGGGCGTGTCCGGCACAGAATATTTGTTGTATGGATATAAAAATGGTACAAAGAATACTACAGACTGTACTCTAACCAATAAATTTGGTCTTAATGAATTTCGATCTGTTATGAATAAGTTATGACGTTTTAACCCGAAACACATGTTCTAGACTAGTTTCAGGACTAGCCACAAATCCTATTTTCCATGGAGTGTAACTCCAAAAATACAATGACCCACAAGCTGAAATATGTATAACAACTACTTGGATATGTTTCCTCAACATCCTCACAATTTTATGGTCTAAATTATTCTAGAAAAAAAATTATTGCGAAAATGGTGAGATGACCTGTAAATAACATACCTTAGAAAGCATCATCAAAAGAATCTATCCTCCCTTGAATTTCAGCCTTCTTTACTTCACCTTCCCTCTGAAATCTGTCTTAGATATCCTTTGGTTACCTCATTCACTTGTAGATATTCAATATGCTCAAGTGTGATTAAAATGAGAGACCCTTGCCTCTTATTTATACTTTTATGTAGCTTCCTCAAGGGGTTACCTTCTAACCATCTTAAACCACTTTCCTTATTTTAGGGCTAACCCACTTCTAACCACTTGTCCACTTAGTAATTTCTCCATTAAATTTATTCTTTAAATAATTTATTTTGTATCCACTTTGAATTATAGTACACTCATCACTTCCCTTTATTATTTACCTTCTAAAATCTCTTAACCCACTTTCCTCATTTTAGGGCTAACCCACTTATAACCACTTGTCCACTTAACTTAACCACTTTCCATAATTAGTAAGTTCTCCATTAACTTTATTATTTAAATAATTTCTTTTGAATCCTCTTTGACTTATAGTACACTCGTCACTTCACTTTATTATTTAAATAATTTCTTCTTTTCAAACACTTTGACTACTTTGACCTTTTGGGGATTCTAGATGACTCACGAGGGTTCTCCAACTTCACATAGCCATAACTCTCTAACTGTGAGGAGTTATGTGACGTTCCACATACCATCATAAATGGCATGACGTGTACTATCCATATAGAATAGTCACACTTGCAAATATATAAAAACTCATACCATTATCCATCAAACAAATGTGGGTCCATTACCCAAACCTTTGTGCTACCGAAATTCTCTACCAGACTTTCTTCAAGGGTTGACATCAATGAAAACCAACCTAATTAATCAACAGTTTCTCCTCAGAGAAAGAGGAATACACAAAAACTCCAGTATGGATCAAATTATATTCCTTACCTCAAGAATTTTGGCATCTGGAAACACTGGAAGTGATAGGAAATACTCTTGGATATTTTTTCAAAATTTCTGAGATCACAAAGACTACAAGGTATACTTATTACACAGGGATATGTGTTCATATGAATGTGGTAGGAGTATTCCCAGAATGAATCATCATTTCCTTCCAAGATGAAGAATGGGTTCAAACCATAGATTATGAGCACATTCCATTTAGATGTAGGAAGTGCCATGAACATGACCACCTATTCAGAGACTTCCCACAAAATACAACAGAGACAACTAATAAAGGTAAGGAACAGGTGGTCATGGAAGGATTCATCAACATCCCCAACAAAAAAAAAGCGGTACGAAAAGGAAACAATCCCATAGGGGAAACATTAAAGAAGAACTTGAATAGTTTCCAGATCTTAGCATTGAAAGATCACAAGGTGGAAAACATCGAGGGAGAGCATCCTGAAATAGAGAAAGGAAATGAGGTGGATAAATTAATATAATTCAAGCAAGAAGAGATGAAAAAATGACATCGTATGGATCATATAATATTAATCCCATCAATGGTGGACAGTGAAATCAATATGGAAGATTCAAAGGAGAATGGAGATTCTCAAGAAGATACAGAGAAGGAGGATACCACTCGGAACTCGGATCTTGAAGACATGTAAGTAGATATCAAGGCCCTAATAGTAATCGATGGGGAGAAAGAGGTTAATAATATGCAAGTGAGACAACTACGCAAGCTTGAAAGGGACTTAATGAAAGGAAAGAGCATGGGATTAACTCAAGAAAATCTAGCCTCAACCTCATGAAACTTAGGAATTAAATTGAATCCTTGAAGACCCAAAACAAACCACGGGGAGAGGAAAATAAGATGGAATGCAAGCCCCATAAATAAGTCTTAGAAGAAACAGGAGAACTTATCATCGAATCCAGTCATGTCATGGGACTACTTGAAAGGTACTTATTACCCTAAACCAATTGTTAAATATGAGAATATTTTCCTAGAATATGAGGGGATTGAATGCTTTATCCAAACATAGAATTCTCAGGAAAAAAATAGATCAAGAAAAAGAAGATATAGTAACGTTGCA
>SNQJ01S0142682.1:24615-36583 GCA_010110895.2 Picea sitchensis
GTGGTAGGGTGGTGCAAGGGAGAACCATTGTTCTCTATTATACAGGTTGGTGCCTGTGTGACTGGAAGTTGGTGCTTCCATCCAGTTGGTGTTGGAACACTTAGGAAGTTGGTGCTTCCTTCTAGTGGGTGCTAGAGAAACTAGAGAGTTGGTTCTCTCATAACGTTGCAACTTGTAAAATAGAGGTGGTAGCCTCATAAAGAGTGGGTGCTCATAAGAATGATAATGTACAAAAAATAAAGACTACTTATCATATTAATAAGAAGACTTTTTTTTCCTTTATGGGTTTCCTGAGGAATATCTGTCTCTGTATACTTCAAGTGTGTGATTGATGTTGAATACTCTATTGCTTACTTCCCTGAATTATTGTGATCATCATTAAGTGTTTTGTAACAANTGAAAACCTCATACATGCAGCTCAACCTAGAAAAATCCATTTTTTTCTTTTTTAATACCCCAATCATAATTCAAGAATGTATTGTTAGAATAATGGGTTTTTAAAGGGCCTCCCTTCCCTCAAAATATCAAGGTGTGCCTCTCCTGGATAAGTCTCTTCGTAACCCATGTTGGTAAGAGCTCATGACGAAAATTGAATACCACCTAAATTGTTGGATCGTAGGTATTTAACTCTGGTGGGAAGAATTCGCCTGATAAAATCTATTCTAAGGGTTATGCCTCTTTACCTTTTTTATATTCTTGCATCTTCTGCTAACATTCTGCAGAAACTATGAGAAATTAAGAGGATTTTTTTGTGGGGAGGTACCAAAAGAGAGACGAAATGGGCTCTAGTTGCATGGGAGAAACTATGTGTCCCAAAATCTTAAGGGGGTCTAGGTATAAAATACCCACTCAAAATGGGTCAGGCACTAGTGGAAAGAACCTTTTGGAGGTGGCTCAAAAACCAATAGGAACTTTGGGCCAAAAATATGGCAGTGAAAATATGTCAAGGATATCCCCCCATAGGATTGAGAAAGATTAGATGGGACCCGACCAATATTGATGATATGGAACTACGCATGGAGGAACCAAGACCTAGTGAAAAAACAAAGCTTCTTGGAAATTCATTATGCCAAGTCTTCCCTATTGCGGGAAGACATGTGGGATTAGTTTCTAGCTATCAGTTCAGAAGAAACATACCACCAAATTCAAGAGGGGATGTCATGGATAGGGTGAAAGAAGGTTTTCCATTAATAGGAAGAGACCCAGTAGTCATATAACAGGATGGAGAGAGCCTGGAAAAACCTAATGTATTATCCAATTGAATAGGATATGGACTCTCTCCAGACCATGGAAGCCACTATAAGAAGACACCCTCCCCTAGTGCATAAGGGATGAGACATCCTACATTGGGGTAAAAATGGAGACACAAATTTCAAAGTTAAAGGGGAATAAATGGAGGCCATGGGGATCTTGGATACGATCAAAATGTCAGTTTGGAACAAAGTTTGGGACTCAAACAAATGGTCCAAAATAGCCACCTTTTTATGGATGGTGGTTAATAAAAAGTATTTAACACGAGATATACTTACAAAGAGAGGATTCGAAGGACCATCTATTTTCCTAATGTGATACTAGGAGGGGGATACTCTGAATCATCTCCTAAGATATTGCAGAGTTGCTTTTGATCTATGGGATTGAGGAGCCTTATTAGTATGAACTCTAGATAGAACCAAACATGACATAATCAAAACCATATAAGATTGGAGAATGGAACCTTACTCAAATCAAATTCTCAATAGAGTGTGGTCCCCATTCCCGATATTTTTATTCTAGAACTTATGGAAGACAAGAAACAAAGGGATATTCCAACACAAACATCTCCATCCATACCATATATGGAAATAAATCCATACTAACATTCTAGAGATTATAGCCATGGTACCCTAGCAGATGGAAGACTGGATCCCAACCGGGACTAAAAGATATATTTTTAAAAACTAGAGCATTCATCAAATCCATCTCCCAATTCAGCCAACAATTGTATGCACCCAAAAAAAGAAGATGAGGGAGAAATGGGATCACCCCCCACTGGGATTCCTGAAATTGATCTTTCACAGGGCCTCAAAGGGAAATCTTGGCCTAGCAGAGGATGGAGGTCTCTTCCAGGATTCCTCATGGTTGATTTTAAGCCACTTATCCACTAGAATAGTAGATAACACAAACAATGGTGTTGAACTCATGGGACTTCTCCTAGGATTGAAGATGGCAGCAGAGTTTGGGTACACAATGCTCATAGTGGAAGGGGTTTCCCAAATTCTCACCTCAACTCTAAGGAAAATAATAAATGGAATGCCACCATAATGATTCTTGACAAACTGGTGTTTTTCCTTTGGTCTCTTTGAGGTGAATCTATCCATCTATGGTGCCTCATACATAATTCCTAGTTATGTCAGAAGAAAGGCCAAATTGGTGGAAGACTTTTTGTAAAACATGATGGTGGGACAAACCCCTAAATAAAATTGAATGCTTTGGGAGGAAGTGGGCCCAGGATAATTTCAAGAAAACATAACACATTTAAATTGGATGGAAAATTCTTTACCACATGGGGGGGAAACATAGAAACTGTGACTTCATGGTGGGTCTATTAGAGGCCCACATGTCAACATGATAAATGCAACTCCTCTANATTGGGAGACGTTATTTGAGATAATGAAGGTACTACTTAAATATCCTATGACAGTTTCATGGAAGGTTTTTTGTGGGATGATGACCTCGACATACTTGACCACTTTAGGTGACATTATGAACATACATGACTAGTTCATGTCTCGACAAAAATCGATCAAATTAAGTAATTAGGGATTCCTCTCTTTAACAGGGGGGGGGGATCTCTCAGAGATCCATTGTGGTTTCTCATCCGATATTCTCTGGTGCTTTATGTGAGCTCTCTCATGATTTAAATAGTTTGAGGGTGGTAAGGATGCAGAGGACCCAAGGTTGATTCTCCACCTTGGGCCACTCCCTCTATGTAGTGCGGATTGCCTCTAGTTGTGAACCCTTGGAAACATAGGAAAAAAGTCTCAACCTATGCTTTATGTCTTTGAGGGAACTGAGGATAGTAATCTGGTCTCAGAAAAAATAAATGGACTCAGGGTGATGCAAGGTTCCCATAGATAGTTAGGCCACCTCTATGCCTAGAAGTATTCCCAAGGAAAAAAGAGGGGAGGGGAAGCAACTGCCCAGGATCGTTCCCAGGGCTAGCAACAGAGCAGAGAGGGCAACATGGGAGGATAATAATTGGTTCCATTGCTTATGAAAAACAAAAACAAAAATACTAATGGTCAATCTACATGAAATAGTCCTTAAGAAAATAAAGGACACCATGGAAGAGTACATTCTCCTAGATACAGAAGACAGGGTGATGGACCCAGGTCAAATGAGGACCAGAGAGACAAAATAATTTCACCTTGCGGAGGTGTATGAGATGACTAAATCCATGATGGAACAGGTCGTAGCTCAACAACAGCTGGATAATAAGGCCACCCTTCATGCAATCCACATGATCTAGATGGATGTCGGTGACCTCACACCTATTCCAACTGGTTCATTTTGGCAGTTTTTGAGTTTGGTTGTTTTTTCCTTGTTTTCGAGTCCCTGACTTCCAAGGTCGTTTTGAGGCCCTAAACAACTTTTTTAGGGCTCTCCACAATTAGACTATTAAGAATGTTAGAGTCTGATGACAACATGTTTATTCCTCGGATATACCTTTCCAATGGGATATCGTGTGCCTAAAACGAAGATCATATGCAAAAGTTATGACCCAGGGAAGTTGATGTACTAGCTTCCCCAACAAAGCCCACATGACTTTTGGCGCTTCATCTCCTAGGGTTAGGTTTTTGGATGTCTAGGGTTTGGGAATTCCTGTTTATTGTAAAAAATATTGGATATCCTCATTGTAACCATCTTCTTGTGAATGAGTGCAGTCATCATATCTCTTCTCATAGATAAGCCGCCACCATTGTAGCAAGCTTGTTTTCTAGTGCATTTTACAGTTCCAACACATTTTCTTATTGAATAGAAACCAATTTTACTGTATATTTGTTATTGTATCTCTGCTATTGTTGTGTCTCTGTGTTAAGAATAGTAATAATATGTATTCATTTTCATTATGATCATAAAATATGGATTAGTGGTATCAGATCGGTCTACTCCTGGTCGTTCTTAATGCATGTCCCCAATGAGGTTAGGGTATAAAGAATTGGGTCTCGAGCTTGTTTCTCTTGAGGAAAAAATATCTCACATGCCCAAGAGACCTCTCATGGAGGGATAAAATTATAAGTACTATAGGATAGGAGATGCTTTCAAAATGTTTCTCAAAGAATCTCTCATGCAACAGAGGAACGAAATGATGGATAGTTTTGCACAAATCCTTCAACGACTATAGACAGGCGACGCATCTTCCTCAAACAAAGGAACCGCCCCATTCAAGGTACAAATAAACTTTGATATTCCCATATTTTAAGGTCATATAGACACAGATGTTGTAGACAAATGGTTGAATCTTCTAGAAGGGTATTTTTTTGTCCATAACTTTTTGAACAGAGAAAATATTACCTTTGCGCTCCTCAAAGTCATTTCCCATGTCAAAGATTTATGGGAGACTTTCTGTGAGAAAAAGGAAATATAGGAACCCTCAGTATTTACAGTTTCAGTCACCTAGGAGTACTTTAGGGTCATTATCAAGGAACAATACTACCCTATCAGAAGTTATGAGGACCTATATACAAAATGGACCACACTACGACAGGAAAGAGACCAAGCAGTGGTAGAGTTCACAAATATCTTCCATACCTTGCACACCAAGATGGGTATCAAATATTCTGAGATACATATGGTGCTCAAGTATCGTGGTGGCCTACATAGATACATCCAGGACAAAATGGATTTTTTAGACATCTCCACCTTGGGCCTAGACTTTCGATATGTCGTCAAAATCAAGCAAAAGCTTAAACAAAAGATGTGGCAATTTGGGCCTGGGAACCCCTCACATCAAAAGAAAGTAAAGAGAAGCCTCAACCCATAGAAAAATAGAAATATCAAAGATGAACATCCTCATGAAAACCCGTCTAGGACACAAGCAAAGAAGGACACCAAAAAGACAAAGAAAGATATCGGGAAGTGGTGCGACTTCCATAAGAGCCCTTGGCATAACACTGCTGATTGTTTCTCCAAGCAATCACTGGTCACTGAGGTGAAATCCTCTTAATTAGATGCGGGTTCTGACTCTGATTCAGAACCATATATGGGGAGATAGATCATTGACGCGAAACCTAGTACCACCAAGGTCCAACTTAGTGAACCAGATGAGCCAGAAGAAGGCGGGAACCTCTTTCATTCACAGATGTGGGTAGAAGGTACCCCACTGCACTTTATCGTTGATAGTGGTAACCAGAATAACCTCATCTTAGAAGAGGATATCAAGTGTCTAGCCCTGTCGAAAATTCCACACGCACAGCCTTACACCATTAGATGGCTCTGCCAAGGAAGCGATCTCCATGTTAGCCAACAGTTTCTCTTGTCATACGACATCAAGCCCTTCAAAGATGAGGTATTGTGTGATGTTTCTCCTCTCGAAGCTTTTAATGTTATTTTGGTCCAACCTATTTACGGAAACATCATGCTACATATGAGTCTATCCCTAGTAGTATTATTATTACTTTGAACAGGAAATTATACAGGATACCCGAGGCAGTCCCACCTAGTGTTATTTCCTTGATCTATGCAGGAAATGCAGGAAGGTCATCTCTTAGACCGTGAAGTTTTTCTTCTTCATGATTCACTCTCAGAGTAAGCGAAATATTGTAGCCACATCTAGGGACTCCATGGCCAACCTCTCCACACAACAGAAGCAAGTGGACAAGGTCTTGGCAAACTATAAAGATATCTTCTCCTCACCTACCGGAGTACCTCTTCACTGTTAGGTCAAGCATTCCATTGATCTGACCCCCAGTGCATCGCTGCCCATTGGGCCAGTCTACCTCCTCTCTCTTTTAGAGAATAAGGAGATCAAGTGACATATCCAAGAACTTCTCCACAAGGGGCACACCCATACCAGCTCATCCCCTTGTGGGAGCCCAATCATGTTGGTGTAGAAGAAAGACGGGTCTCGAGGAATTTGCATTGATTACTGGGAACTAAATAAAATCAAAGTCAGGAACAAGTACGTGATTCCCAGAATTGACGACCTCCTTGATCATCTCAAGGGGGCCAAATACTTCAGTAATATTGATCTAAAGTCTGGCTACCACTAGGTCCCCATAGAATAGATAGATGTATGGAAGACCTTATTCAAGTCAAAAGAAGGTCTTTTTGAATGGTTGGTCATGCCCTTTGGTTTGAAAAATGCTCCATCAACTTTGATGAGGATGATGGATGATATCCTGCGACCTTTCACCAATAATTTTGTAGTGGTGTATCTGGATGACATCCTCATATACAACAAGACTTGGATGGAACACTTGCAGCATATTCAGCAGGTTCTTCACACCCTATGGTAGCACAAGCTATATGCCAACTTGGAAAAATGCTCCTTCAGCATGGATAGGGTCCAGTACCTAGCAGACATTGTGTATCAGCATGGTGTGCATGTGGATCCATCCAATATTTAGGTCATCCGTGACTAAACATCCCCAAACACACTCACTGAGATTCAGAGCTTCTTAGGCCTTGCCAATTTCTATCATAGGTTCATGTTGGGATCCTCCCATATTGCATCGTCCCTCAGCCAAGTAATCAGGGGTGGTGGTAAGGAAAAATTTGTGTGGGGCCTGTCCCAACAACAAGCATTCGATGATTTAAAGTAGTGTTTGTTCTCATACTTGGTACTTTCATTACCATACCTACAACAACCCTTTGAGATCAAGACAGATTCTTTGGGCTATGTGGTGGGAGAAATTCTCACTTAGCACGGCCACCCTATGGCCTATAATAGTGAGACACTATAAGATTTTTTTCATGACTACCCTACTTACGAAAATGAAATATACTCCATTGTGAAAGAATGTTGCAAATGGAGACATTACATTCTCAGGAAGGAGACATTCATCCACACTGATCATAATCCATTGTAGTTCATGCAGACATAAGGAAAATTGTAGAATGACCACTATCAGAAGTGGTCCACATACTTTCAACAATTCCACCTCAACATCAAGTATAAAACATGCAATACCAATCGAGTCATTGATTGCCTCAGCTGAAATCCATTCATGGCACTCACCACGGTGCTAGACTCTTGTGGCCATGAGACCTATGGATGGCCCAACCTCTATGAGACAAACCCTGACTTCACCACCACATACCAAATTTTTGGCGCAAACTTAGTTGCAGCTAATTTCCATCTTTAGGATGGGATATTGTGTCGACTGGGCCATCTTTGTGTTCCATCAATCGAGCACATGAAGCTGATTTGGGAAGCCCACTTTAGTAGGGTGACATGACACTTAAGCATTGAAAAGACAGTGGTAGTGTTGTAGAAACATTTATGTTGGATGAAACTCTGACAGGATATCAACAAGTACATCAGGTCCTACACTTCTTGTGTTATTGCCAAACCGACCACTAAGAAACAGGGCCTGTACACCCCCCTTCCTACTCTTGACAAGCCATGGGAATCCATATCAATGGACTACATGTTAGGCCTTCCATCCACCAAGAGGGAAAATGACTATGTCTTTGTGGTTGTTGATCGCTTTTCCAAGATGGCAATCCTGGTCGCCTATAAGAAGAGCATCACAGCAAAAACCACTGCCAAGATCTTCTTTGAACAACTATGGGTACATTTTGGAATCCCACAAACCATTGTCTTATATCAGGACAGTCAGTTCCTCAACACATTCTAGTCTAGCCTCTAGTCATTGTTGGCCACCAAGATCACCAAGTCCACTACCTTCCACCCCCAAACAAATAGACAAACTGAGGTCGTCAATTGGATGATCTTGCAGATCCTGTGCATGTACAATTCCAAGAACCCCCACACATGGGATGAGAGTCTTCCCTATTTTTAACATAGCTACAACAAATCCCTACATATCTCAACTGACCACAACCCCTTTCAAGTTGGGTTGGGATTCCAACCATTGGGTCCCATGGATGTTGCACTACCTCTTATGGCCACCCTGGACGATTCATCACTTGCTCCAAGTGAAGCTGACAATGCCTCCCAATTCATTCAGTGGATCCATCACATCCACCAATAGGTTCAAGATATTTTACAGAAGTCCAATTCCAAGTACAAGCAGTGCCATGATCAACACCGGGTGCCACATAAGTTTCAGGTGGGAGACAAAGTGTGGTTACACTTGCAGAAAGAACGCATGACATGGCCCCATCATAGAATTCACCCACTATGTTACAAACATTACACCATCACCAAGGATGTGGGTGACAATGCTTTTGAGCTCGACATTCCCCCTTTCCTTGGCCTGCACCCAATGATCAACGTGAATCTCTTTTGGCCATACTTCCCACCATTATTGGACACCTCATAGATAGCAAAATAGTTGAAACCAACAGATCTCAACCTTGCCTGCATGCAACAGGAATCCAATGATCATATTATGGACACACATATTAAGGGAACTCTCCAGCAAAGGATCTAGCTTTATTGAGTTGTCAAAGCAGGGCAGCTCCTGCACTAAGGAAAGTGGCTCAACCGAGGCCAAATTCAACATAAATTTCCTTATTTGATGGGGGCACTCAACGCAATGGATACCATTGCTCCCTAAGGGGAGAGGATTGATCCATATGGATTTCAGTGGCCTCCCACCTATTACAACTATCTCATTTTGGCAGTTTTTTCCTAGTTTTTTGGTCCCTGACTTTTGGGGTCATTTTGAGACCCTAAACAGTGTTTTTAGGGCTCACCACAGTAAAAATTTAGAAGAAGTTAAATTCTGATGGAAACATGTGTATTCCTCGGATAGAACTCTCCAACGAGCTATTGTGCTCCTAAAACGGAGATCCTATGCAAAAGTTACGACCCCGAGAAGTTGATGTACTAGCTTACCCCAATGGGGCCCACATGACTTTTGGTGTTTCATCTCTTAGGGTTAGGTTTTTGGATGTCTATGGTTTTGGCATTCCTTTTTATTGTAAAAATTCTTGGAGATCCTCATTGTAACCATCTTCTTTTGAATGAGCACAAATGTCACATCTCTTCTCATAGATAAGCCTCCACCATTCTAGCAAGCTTGTTTTCCACTACATTTTACAGTTTCAACACATTTTCTTATTGAATAGAAACCAATTTTATTGTATCTCTGTTATTTTATATCTACTATTCTTGTCTCTTTGTGTTAAGAATAATAATATTCTGTATTAATGTTCATTCTTCTCATGAAATCTGAATCACCACATCCTAGAAGCCATGTTTGAGCTCTTTTGCAAGGCTTGGTCTGGAATCCATTTTCATGAAAGGACCCCAGGCACCTAGGATGCTCAGAAAGTTTGGCCAGATAAAAAAGGAACTCAAAAAGGAACCCGAGAGAATCCAATCCAAGCGGATGATGACATGTCAGAGACTAGCAATCAGTTCAAGATGTTCACGACAAGCGAGTGATACACCCAATCATCCAAAAGCTAGAAGTGGCCTCGGGTTTTACTCATCCCTCCCCCTAACTCTGAATGTAGTTTAAATTATAGTCAACAGTTTTTTTCTTTTTGGTTTTTTATGTTTCTCTTTAGCGAAGCTTGTCTATCCCAAGGAAGAACTTTGAGATATTATTGATTAGTAGAACTCATATATGTTAATGTAGAACTCATATTTATGGTCAATATAGACATGAAAATCTCAGAAAACTTATTAGTAAGGGGTAAGAGTTCGGTTTCCACTTTTGTTTTAGACC
The DNA here is from genome assembly GCA_010110895.2 of Picea sitchensis. Classification (NCBI taxonomy): domain Eukaryota; kingdom Viridiplantae; phylum Streptophyta; class Pinopsida; order Pinales; family Pinaceae; genus Picea; species Picea sitchensis. The sequence goes on from SNQJ01S0142682.1 coordinate 34,461, forward strand.
TCTTGGACTCATGGATTTCATTTTATATATACTCTGAATATAAATCTTTATACTTTTTTTGAAAAAAAAACATCCACATAATTGGATTAATCTAGGTCATATTGCTCAAAATTTTGGGAAGGATAAAGTTTTTCCATACTTTTCAAAGAAATTTTGTCAATTTGATTGAGCTCGTGGATTACAATTAACACATGTTTGGGAGTGACATCAATGAAAGGCATTGACAAGTTTTTATAGGACTGGTTAATGCATTTTGTAGGGGTGGTTAATTTGTTTGACATGTTTATATTTGGACACATTGTGTTATTTTGGGGCCTCGAGGGTTTCACTATGCATCTTGTTATGGATCTAGTCTTTTTCCTTTGTTGCACATGACCCCCATTGTGATGAAAAACATTTCTTAATGCACTTTGCAGTGGTGGTTAATATGTTTGGCATATTTTGATTTAGGCATGTTGTGTCCTTTGGGGTCCTCAGGGTTTTTGTTCCACGTCTTGTTTTGATATTTCGCAAGTCAACATGCAACAATTAAACCTCTAAAAGAGCATATACCAAGATACACACACACACAAGCAATAAAACTTGAACAGAGAAGACTTACTAAGACAAGTTCATTCATGAAGAAAGCCTAATTCACCATCCAATCATCAATAAGAGAGGAATATCCAATGAAAAGCCTCCTCCAAGTGGTGCACACTAGATTCCAAGACAAGAAAAGAAGTAGACTGAAATTTTCTAAGATTGTTCTCTCACAAATGAGAGGAGTTGTGATAATGAAAAATGAAATAAGTGCTTCATTGTTAGAAAAACAGGATCACAGAGCAATAAAATAAAAATAAATGTGGAAATAAAACACAGAAGATACACAATACAATAAAGAAACATATATACGTGGTTCACCCAATGTGAGCTATGACCACCATAGAAATTGTCAGTTCCTTCCTTTTTATTATCCAGTAAATGAAGGATACAACCTACAACACACCTGCTATAACTTCCTCTTATTTCCCTCACAGTATCCTCTCTCAGAATACAATATTCACAATATGATTCATAGCCGCAATAGATTTCCCTTATAAAAAAGGGTTTCCTTCTAGGGAAAAAAAACCCTAACATAACTTCTACTGTAAGATCTGTGACCTTATAATCAACGGTCCATATTTACTATGAAATTACAATATACATTTACAAGGAAATTTTTCCTTCGAGGGCTTCACCCCTGAACCCCCGCAAGGGGGACAAGCCCCCCTGTAACCCCCCCGCGTGGAGGGGTGTATAGTCTTCATGGGGTATAAACATGATTGAAAACAAATACCCATGAAATAGGAAGATAATCAATCTTCACAACCAACATTCCTCTATTTATATGAGGTAACCAAGCACATTTATCCAAACAATTTGAGTAAAATGTCAACAATCCATGCTAGAGGTGGGGCCAACCCATCAAAATAGCCTCTACAATGCTAAAACATGAAAATAATACATGATATGGTCACATGTGTGGTGACATCAAGCCCTGAAGGTTTTGGAGAAGGCATCCAAAGGCCATATGTCATCATCAAGGCGTGCAAGAAAGGTGAAAGCCATCATCAAGTTCCCTATCACATCACATGGTGTCCAAGTTGTGGAAAACCCCAACATATCCATCAAACCCTAGCATGATGTCATAATAAAAAGTCCCAATGTCTAAGGTGGAGGAGGGAGTATATCATCTCTGCAAGTCATCCAACCATCTATGAGTGCAACGCCCTCTATCCAATGTGTGATAATTATATTTGGGGTTTAGTGCCTAGGGTGTGGAATATTTTCCCATCTCTGTGCCACCATGACCATATATAGAAAATACAATCCCATATGTTCGTCATCCAAGGTCCAAAATGTGTGAGAGGTTGTAACTAAGTGTGTCAATCCATCCAATGAATCAACACTCTACATCACATGTGCCATATCCTGCAATAAAGGCACAATGTCCTCGGTGAAACCATGTGACTTCCTTCAAAGGACCATGTCAAGTGCACCCAAATCAAATCAAAGCATGTAATCAAGTAAAACCAATGTTCACAAGGTATAAAATCTCTTAGATCATACAAAGTAATTTTTCACTTAAGAGAAAATCCACATAA
>SNQJ01S0142683.1:0-24641 GCA_010110895.2 Picea sitchensis
TATGTCTATCAAGAGAAGCATCTAGAGGAAGATCCTTCTAGAAGCGGAAGCTTCTATTAGGTCTTCTTACATCCGCCTTATTCTATTTTATTGAAAGGCCTTATTAATATTGACCTTTATTACATTTGAATATATTTTTCTACCTATGTGCGGGATAGGACCCTAACAACTTCCCACTCGACTCTGCACAATAGCCTTTGTCATTCATGAAATCTAATTCATAAATAGACAAGTCTACACAAACTATCAAAGATAGATCAACACCTCTGAAAAACAAGTGTCCGAATGATGTAATTCAACCCTGAATCTTGTTTTCTACAATAGGAACCTGGTATCATATAAAAGAATTAGGCTTCTAATGAATTAAGGAGTGAATGAAAACTAAATTATCTCAACAAAAAATCAAGTGAAAACCTTAGTATGCTTCTCCTTCTATTCTCCTCTTGTTCCTCCCTTTCCTTTCTCCTTTAAGAAAATTAGAATTGGTTGAAGTAGTTGAACTACTTCCTTAGTTAAGTTAACTAAAAATCAACCAACTTTTTAGTTAAGGGGGAAAGTAATAAATCATAATAAGGGTTTTAAAATAAATAATAACTAGTAGGTGTGACCCCTTGTGACTCACTTTAGCTTTTAACAATCATAACACAACTAGTTAATCAAACAAAACATCCCTCCTTGTGACTCCCATCAACACATTCATATTTGACAATTTATCTCAATGATAATTGAAATTATTTCCAAAAATATATTACCCATATATCCAAAAATTAGTATGTTGTCAAAAAATTTAGAAGTCAATTGTTCTCAACAATTAATAAATAAAAACTTAAAATACATATTTTCCACTCTCGGAGGCGATATTTCCCTTGTGTTACTGCCACCTTTTGATATCTCTGAATTTGCCTTAGACTGTGTGGAGCCTTTAGGCCTAATCTCACTGATCACATGAGAGCAATCATCTCTCAAATGCATGTGGGAGGACACAGATTTATCAAAGTCATTTGAAGGTGAGGAAGGGGTAGCAGTGGATTTTCCTTTGTTAGGGGCATGGTGGGCCTCGGTTTTCAACCTTTTGCTTGCATGGGAAGACTGAACTGGTGAGTGGACAGGGGAAACTTGGACAATTTGATTGATAGGCAGAGGAGTATGTAAATACAAGTTAGGCCAGCCACGATGTTGGGAGACTGTTGGGTGGACAATCTCTTGCCATCCGTGATTTTTTGGGATTTCAGGTTGCATTGAGACATGAGGAGGCACTGGGATACGAGGGACTTGTGGGGCTTGGAAGGGAGGCCTTTCAGGCCTAGGTTGGACCACTCCTTATCCAATCTAGTTAAAAAACCCAGCTTGAAATAGTTGGCCTAACTCTTGCGAGTCTGCATCAAAGTTTATAGAGAATATTGGCCTTCTAGGGCCCCTGTTCCAATTACCTCTTCCTCGGTTACCCCTTCCATGGCTACCTATGCTGAAAAGTATCATTCCTGTATGCATAATTGATTAGCAAATAGTTTCTTTAACAACCATACATGACAACTCTTTTAAAATATGAAATAAAATTTGGCTCAGCAACATATCAGACTCATACAATCCAATCCATACAAATTGTTTAGTAGTTGTCAATGAGCAGAGGGTGAACAAGGGTTCTAGGATATGCGAGGGGTTGTAGTGAGAGAAAAAGTGTTAAAATGAGGGGGAAAATATGATGATTACTGCTCACAGACATCAAACAATCAACTATATTGTAAACCAAAAGAATATATCACTGTAATTCATCCCTGTGAGATCTCTTTAACTTCCATAATACAAAGTTTCCCTTAACTGTAATTAAATTTTAGGAACATGGACTGGATAATGAATATGGGAAGGCGAGGGGATTGTAATGTGCGAAAAGTGAAATAATGGTAGGGAAAAAGAGCAAATATTGTTTGAAAAACCAATTAAGTAATCCATAAAAGAATTATGTATTTAATGCAAACGATCCAACACCAATTTAAACAATTACCGTGTGTTAAAACTTATTCACTGTGCACAATCAATTTCCTTAAAATATTTCAATTAACGTAGAATAATCATACTTAGAATCATCATGAATTCACCCATTTTGTTTAAAGAATTATGTTTCTTTTCAATTCCTTCTCTTTTATATTAAAAAAAAAATCCAATGAACACATAGTCACACTGCTTCAACTCTGCTCAGCACAAAAACATTAACCACTACCCATAAATTAATTTCTAATATAGACACAGGTCTTTCCTGAGTTGGACAGACTCTTTTAAACTTGTCTGATTCCATTCCTTTGATAAATCTAATAATTAAATTTGCAATGAAACTATACTACCAAAATCTTGTGCTCATCTTTGATGGTGTAATAAAACAAAGTGATGCACGATGTCTATAAATTGTACATAGTAGAAAGCAAGGCCACGGTTATCAATACTTCAATTTTCAATAATCTCGATCAGGAAATTTAAACACAAAGTAACAAACACCATCACTTCAATTTATACCACGCTGTAGGAAACACACAGACCAACGCATAACACAAAGAAGGCATTTATGAGCTTGTTGATTTATTCTTATCAACCAATTATACCATGTCGAGTTACTGATCCAACTTTCATATCAAAAGGAGGAAGCTACTGTGTGCCCATTAAAATTTCCAATCACAACTCTCCAATCGACCAGATCAAACAGAGACGAGCCAACAATCAAAGCTGATGGCAAAATCAATCAAACAAACTTATGATAGTCAACCAATGCTTGATAGGCGTGACTGGTTTAGTTTACCAAAATCAGGCTCTGTAACTAATGAATCAAAATAATCAAGGGCTCGCTTGGTGGAATCAAACACAGGGAGACCAGAGGCCAACCATATAAATAGTAGGTGAGAGTCTTTGAGTCAAACATGGTGGAACCATAAGATTTATAACCTTTAGATTGTTAGACATGGTGACAATTCAACATCATGTAGGGTAGACCATGAGGCCGAGGAGAAGAGGTTCCTTACTGGCCAGTAACCAACATTAAGAACACGCAGAGGCATAACCCTCATGGTTTTCCCCAAAATCCGAATAATGTTGATAGAAATGCAGAGCTCAAGTAATAACAACCAACCCTAAAGAAAGATTCTTGGCATAATATCCACCCATAACCAACTGTGAGGACAACAATAATGTAAAATGAGCTTACGACCAGGTGGAAAAAATAATATGCAGTGCCCAAAAGGTGGTTCGATTATACACAACAACCCAATAAAACCAAAAAACAATCAGATGTGGTTACAATGATTGTGAGAAGACAACCAGTCAAGCCAAGCATAATTAAACCTTCCAACAAAAACCCATAAAGGAAACAAAGAGCCATCACGACTTCCACCACACAAAAAAACCAATGAAATCGTGACTTCAACCATCAAATTTTCCATTTGCAACGAATAAAACACACAATCATTCCAAAGAAAACACCACTTGTTTACACAGTTTCCAGCCTCAAGAAGAACACAGACTAATACATTATCGAGCCAATGTTCATTTCATAAACAAAGTGAGTTCATGGATGGGCGAAAAAAAACATACCTGTAACCAAATGGCCTTAAAAATGCGAGCTTGGTCGAGCAGTTTATTCCATGCCTGAATCCCAGAGATTAACCACAGAAAAAATCAAATGAACAATAACCAAGCTAGGGTGACGTCCAGTGGGAGAAGTATGGAGTGACATGCATTTACTGCACGTCGCTTCCATCCTCCACTCATTCAATTACGTAGTACACAAAAACCAGCCAACCATTAATCCATGCATCGAAACTTGCATACATTTCTTGCCAATTGCCCACCCGATCCATATTAACCATTGAAAATCCATACTATAACATATATCACATGCGCCCCATATAAATCAATAAAAATCGTGTAGCCACTAACATTGCTATTTATGACTAACATCAATCAATTTTAACTTCATTTGCACATAACATAGCATAGTTTCCTTTTCTTAGATTTATTCCAAGTCTTTTTCTATTGCTCTTGTTTCTTGTTATAACTAACATGTGTCTTGTGTAGGTGTAACATGTGACGAATCATGGCTACAATATCAATGTAATTCCAGTGAACATAAACCATTTATAACATGGAATTTAGAGCTTAGAGTAATGAAATCAACACATAAAATCCATTATCCATCTGCCATCTGTCGTAAATAAAACCAAGATTTCATCATCAATCATGCACAATCCTATAAGCATCACTGAAATATCAACATAAGTGTGTAATAAGAACCTGATCTAATCCTCCAATATACAAGGGGGTCCCACCTACTAGTATTATATATCATTATCTTAGTTTAAATAATAGGCTTTAGCAATACTTTGCGAATGAAAACTTCGTTGCGATTTTTATCGTCAACAAACTAGCGACTCCACAGGGAAATATGTTTCCAACAAATTAAGAACTCAAAACACATGGTTTCGCACACCAAGAATAGTAGATCAAGAAGATATAACCAAAATGATTATGCAATAGGGGGAAGTGAGCAGATTTAATGGAAAAATGACCGAGAATTTGGGAATAACTCTTGAAAAATGTTAAGTATGAGGGGGTTTATCCTGTATGCATAATCATTCAACCAAAATTTGCTCTTACTTCAAGGAGAAAAAATTATGGACTGGCTCTTTTAACTCTCAAATGGATGAAGAAATGGAAAGTAGAAGTGGGATATAACCAATTTCTTTATAAGACATCAGTGAAAGCAGATAACAAATTCAAGTGTTCTTTCAGGGGAAACATCGTAACAGCTGTGTAAGCTTGATTATTATTGACTAACAATATCTTGCAGGAGTGCCACTATGGAAAAACTGATCCAACATCTTATTCTTGACCAAAAATTAACTAAAAGATGAAAAGCAATAAAAAACATGACAGAAATAGGACTACAAAATTTAAAACAACAGAAATCAAATGACAGAATTTGCAAAAGCAGTATGAAAACTATTAAAAAGAAGGAAGAAATCAATTACTGTAAAATCAGAAATGAAAAATAGTGGAAAAATGAAAGCATAACTAGACTACTAATATACAGAAAAACCAAACAACGTTAAAACTTTTCAAGTTGGTTCCATGTAGTGCTTTAAGTGAGAACTGTTAGTCTTGTAGGAAAACAATCTCTCCTGCAAATCCTTTAGAATGTAATGATTAGTACCTAGGACAAAAGTGATCTTGAAAGGACCCATCCATAATTTTTGAAATTTTGAATGTATTCCCCTATCAGTGTGTGCTGAATCCCACAATAGTACCTTCTCATTTACTTTAAATTTGACAGTTTTGACACTCTTGTTGAAATACTTCTTAACCGTATGATGTCTCCTTTTTATATTATCCAGGGAAAACATCCTTTGCTCCTCTAAAGCTAGCAATGCATTTATCCTTTGTGAAACATCAAAAGAATGTAATTCTTCGATATGTAGCATCAACCTTAAGGAAGATATTTCCATCTCAGTAGGCAGGATGGCTTCTTGACCATACACAAGCTGGAAAGGAGTGCAACTAGTGCTTACCTTGGCGGTAGTTCGATCTGCCCAAAGGGCGCAAGTAAGGAGAGTGTGTCATTGACGAGGCTTATCTTGAATGAGCCTTTTGACTATTCTCACTAGATTTTTTTTGGTAGACTCAGCCTGCCCATTCCCTTGGGGATAGTAAGTTGATGAGGTGAAATGTTTCACCCCCAATTTAGCTAAAAATTGGGTCAGCTTAGCAGAAATGAAAGCATAACCATTGTCTGTAATAATATCCAATGGAAGACCAAATCTGGAAAATATGTTATTTTCAATGAAAGAAATTACCCGATCATCTGTTGAATGCTTAAGTGGGAAAACTTTAGCCCATTTTGTAAAATAGTTTGTGGTTGCAAAATAAAAACTTGTCCTACTGAAGATGGAGGATTAATAGGACCAATAAAATCTAATCCCCAATTTGAAAAGGGAAATTCTGGGAGGACATGTTGTAATGGCATGGATGAAAGGCATTCTTTCCCAGCAAATTTTTGGCACTTGTCACAATATCTCGAAAAAACATAAGAGTCACGAAAGATTGAAGGCCAATAGTATCCTTTTCTAATAATCCTTAAAGCAGTGGTTTGAGCAGAAAAATGACCTCCTATATGAATGAAAAAATTTGAAGAACCATGAGTTTCTTGCAACAGTTTATGTGTGTCTTCATCATTTACACAACGAAGAAACACACCATCAACAGATCTTCGAAATAAGAAGTCTCCCATAATGACGTATCTTGCGGATTCAAGACGAAGTCTTCTTATTTGATGAGTGTCTAAGTTGTTTGGGCATCTTTGGTTTTGTAAGTAGTAAACTAAATTCTTATACCAGGGATGTTTAGACACATGAAGGATTTGGTTATCAATGTAAAAAAGTGTTGACATGGAACTATCTTGTTCATTGATTTCTTCATTGTTCTCAGCATGCTGAGCTAAATGAAGGGCTAAGTCACGTCCCTTGATAGTGGTAGAAGTCACAATATTCAAATCATGCTCTTGGATCTTGGCAAGCCAATGTGCAAGCTTCCCTACAAGATAAGTCTGTGAAAGAAAAAACTTGACAACAGGTAAAGGGACTTTTACCAACGTATGCTTACCTAGGATGAAGTGGCGAAACTTTTCAACAACTTTATCAAGAGAGAAATAATGTTTCTCAATAAAATAATATTTAAATTCATCATCAGACAAACTTTGACTCATGTAAGCCACTGGTTTTTCATTACCTTGGTCATCATTTTGCATGAGGATAGCAGAAATTTCTTCCTCAATAGCATTAGTATATATCGTGAATTCCTTCTCAAAATTTGGTTTCACCAAAACTGGAGAGGAACTGATTGCTTTCTTGATTCCTACAAAAGCATGTTCGACATCATTTGTCCAAGAAAAATAACGATCTTGCTTAAGCAGATTATGAATTGGTTTAACCATCACAACAAAATTTGGAACAAACCTATAAATGAAGTTAATAACCCCCATAAAAGCTTGAACCTCCTTCTTGGAAGTGGGAGCAGGCATATTAAGGATGGCAGCAATCCTTTTGGGATAAATGCTTATTCCTGAATCAAAGACAATGTGCCCAAGGAGCTTGCCCTCGGTAACACCGAAAATGGACTTAGAAGGATTTAGAGAGATGCCAAATTTCCTACATTGCATGAGAACTCTTTTTAGATGACCAAAATGATCTGATCGAACTTTAGAGTACACTGTTAAGTCATCAAGGTAGATCTGAATGATCTTATCGATCAAATCGTCAAAAGCTATTTGCATAGCTCTTTGAAAAGTGGCACCTACATTAGATAAGACAAAAGGCATATTATCATAAGCAAAGGTACCCCAACGAGTAATAAAGGTGGTTTTATATTTATCTTCCCTTTTTACCTTGATTTGATTGTAACCAGAAAAACTGTCAAGTAAGGACATCATCTGTGACCCTGCGACTTGCTGCAAAATAATTTCTATGTTAGGGAGAGGAAAGTGATATTTTATACTAGATCGAGTTAATGCACGAAAATCAACGCATAATCTGATCTGACCGGTTGTTTTCCAAACAAGAACCAAATTGGAAACCCATTCAAAATACTTGACCAGAAAGATGATTCCAACCTTCAAGAGTTTTTCCAACTCCTTTTGAATAGTTTCTTCCAGTGCAGGGTTGACAGGTCTTTGTTTTTTCCTAACTGGTTTTATTCCTTCCTTGATGGGGATAGCATGATTTATAAGACCAAGATCAAAACCACGAAGATCCTCATAAGACCAAGTAAAAACATCTTGAAATTCACCAAGTAGCTTGGCAAACTTCATTTTCTCTTCATCAGAACGTTGGGCACCTATTTTAACATTCTTTGGAGACTCGGGTGTACCAATGTTCAAAGAGATGGTTTCACCCACCTTCCTATTCGACTCCTCTTCTTTCTGTTTCTCTTTATTTTCTACATCATTCGATGAAAACAAACTCTCTAGAGGACTTAAGCCCTTAGGAATCTTGTTATATTCTATAGATATAATTTCCTTTTGCTTATAAGGTTCATTTTGAATGAAAGCACAGTTGATCTCATCGCTAGGGAAGACCTGCCAAGATTCTATATTTTCAGGGATATGGGGATGATATAGAGATTTAAAAGTACAATCAGGTATGTGTGGCAGAATTTGTCGATTGGGGGAGGCTACAAAAATAGCTAACCGATTAACCATTGAGTTCAATTCCCTCTTAACATGAGTGATGTTGAAAGATAATAGGTTCGAGATAAGTGCCCAGATAGTTTGGGTGTATCGTTTCATCAACTTGTTGCTAGGAGAGTAAATCTTACATACAAGGTTCACAACAAGCTCAGAATCTCCAAAAACTGAAAGGTGACCACAACCAAGATTATAGGCATTTTCAATGCCTAATAATAAAGATTCAAATTCAGTGACATTGTTCGTGCAAGTAAACTCCAACCTATAAGAAAATTTATGGATTTTTCCTACAGGATAAATCAAGATAATGTCAGCTCTATTACCTTCATTAGAGCATGAACCATCAAAGTGCATGTGCCACATACCATCATCCAGATCAATTTTTTCCAAGGGAATGTTATCCTCCCCAAAAAATATGGAATACACCCCTAGGTCCTCTTTGATATAGTGCACATTAGGTTGTGGGACACTTTCTATGTAAGGTGAAATCCTTCCCTATCTAAGGACTATAATGTTTTTACCATTCCGAGGAATGGATAAGTGCATCCCGTCGAGTGAGAGGTATCCACCCATCAAATATTTCCAATCTCTTCCTAATATGATTGAGTAATTTGTTACCAACATATCAATTACCTGAATACTAAGGGTTGTCCTTATTTCAGGGTGTGCACACAAAACTAAGGTCACATCTTTAATCTCACCTATGGTCGTTTGTTGTAGACTATTATAGGAGAACATGCTTTTGGAATTTTCATTTTTACAAGACAAGCCTAGCTCTTCCATAATAATCTTTGACATCACACTTGGGCCTGAACCACCATCAATGAGGCAACAATGGGTGATCTTATCCATAATATTTACAGAAATATAAAAAGGGGGATTTTTTATAGGGTATCTAAATTTATGTACACCTACTTTATTTATAGACAAATCCTCTTCATTTACCTCTTCATAGAGGTTGGCTACAACATAATATTTTCATTCCATGAATTGTTTAAGATGCCTCTGTTGTTCAGGGATGAAAACCATGTCTAGAAGGGTTGCATATTCTTTGATGTTGGCCAACTGATTCATAATATTGTATTTGGAAGAGGGGAGAGGGGAATTTTTTCCTTGACTGTCAAGAACCTTAGGAACCTAAACAGTAGCAGTTAGTGAGGATGAGCTCGGGCTAGAATAATTGTAGGGAGAATCATATTTTCCTTTGGGAGCATAGGATTTGTTCCTAGTATTTATGATTATGACATCTTCTAGATCTGAAAAATCTAGGACAACGATAGTAGTTTTTGGTCTTTTACCAAAGATATTATCTTTGGCACTATTCCTTACCTCACATGTGGTTTCGTCATAGTGTTCCTCGCAAAATTTACACCAACTTCGAGGCATGATAGATTTAGGCTAAAAATGTTTTTCGATTGGATTTTTAAAGGGGGGTGCAGAAGAGGATGAAGCTCCAAGGGTGAGAGGGGAGAAATTTCCCTTTCGCTCATATGCTATCATACGATTATTCATATATTGTACTAGCTGTAAGAGGGCGGACATGTCTGTTTGTTTAACCAATTCTCCCTGAGGATTACTTGTTCTTTTAAGTTGTTCTTCATACTCTAAACAAGTATGCAGAGCGGAACTGAGGTTATCAATGGATTTTTCCTCAAGCCTATGACAATATGGGGAAGGTAATGCATTATAGTAATGCATGAAAGCGGCTTGGTTCTGAGGTCGAATGAGTTCTGAGATTTGATTGTATAACTTAGTGAAACGTAAGTTGAAGGACTTGATGGTCTCACCATTCTTATAGGTGATGTTATTGTAATCCCATAACTTCTTAGCTGGGATTTTAGATTTCCCATAGGTGTATTTAAACCAATAGACTAACTCCTCCCAGGTAGACAAAATATTAGGAGGAAGGTCAAAGAAATTGGCTGCAATCTTTCCTTCCAAGGAACTGATGAATAAGCGCATGCAAGTATCATTGTCATTGGCTCCTATGTTGTGACAAGCATTATAAAATTCTACTAGGTGTTCATTTGTAGTGACAATGTTATTCCCCAAAAACCTAGGAATATTCTCTTTGAATTTAGGAAGTGGACGAGTAGCAGGTGCTAGGTTAAGAGGAGAGGAAACATGCCATGGTGTGGTTGTGGCGTCTTCTTCAAATTGGAAAATCCCATACTTTTTGATGACTTTGGTGGGATTCATGATAGATTGGATAGGGATATGGTGGCTATATAAGCTACCAATCATTGACGAAGATGAAGACTGAGAGGAAGAAGCACTTCCAGTGCCACCAGAGCCACCACTAGATTCCATCTTGTGGATGATAGGTATGGGAGAGAAAGACGAACTGGATGAATCAGACAAAGTTCTCCTTAGAGCACTTTGTTGGGTAGATAACACAATGTTTCTTCTTCCTATTCAGAAATATGATTAATTTTAGGTGATAAGCCTCTTCTTCTCCTAGAAACACGAGAGTCTAGTTAATCAAACAAAACATCCTTCCTTGTGACTCCCATCAACACATTCATATTTGACAATTTATCTCAACGATAATTGAAATTATTTCCAAAACTATATTACCCATATATCCAAAAATTAGTGTGTTGTCCAAAAATTCATAAGTCAATTGTTCTCAAAAATTAATAAATAAAAACTTAAAATCCATATTTTCCACTCTGGGAGGCAATATTTCCCTTGTTGTTGATGTCACCTTTTGATCTCTATAAATTTTCCTTAGGATGTGTGGAGCCTTTAGGCCTAATCTCATTGATCACATGAGAGCAATCATCTCTCAAATGCATGCGGGAGGACACAAATTTATCAGAGTCATTTGAAGGTGAGGAAGGGGAAGCAATGGATTTTCCTTTGTCAGGGGCATGGTGGGCCTCGGTTTTCAACCTTTTTCTTGCATGGGAAGATTGAACTGGTGAGTGGACATGGGAAGCTTGGAAAATTTGATTGATAGGCAGAGGAGCAGGTAAAGATAAGTTAGGCCATCCACGATGTTGGGAGACTGTTGGGTGGACAATATCTTGTCATCCTTCATTTTCTGGGACTTCAGGTTGCATTGAGACATGAGGAGGCACTGAGATACCAGGGACCTGTGGGGCTTGGAAGGGAGGCCTTTCAGGCCTAGGTTGGACGACTCCTTGTCCAATCCAGTTAAAAAACCCAACTTGAAATAACTAGCCTAACTCTTGTGAGTCTGCATCAAAGTGTATAGAGAATCTTTGCCTTCTAGGCCCCCTATTCCAATTACCTCTTCCTCGGTTAGCCCTGCCATGACTACCTCTGCTGAAAAATCTCATTCCTGTATGCATAATTGATTATAAAATAGTTTCTTTAACAACCATACATGACAACTCTTTTAAAATATGAAATAAAATTTGGCTTAGCAACATATCAGACTCATGAAATCCAATCCATAAAAAATGTTTAGTAGTTGTCAATGAGAAGTGGGTGAACAAGGGTTCTGGGATATGCGAGAGGTTGTAGTGAGAAATAAAGTTTTAAATGAAGAGTAAAAGATCACGATTACTTATCACAGATATCAAACAATCAATTGTATCGTAAACCAAAAGAATATATCACTGTAATTCATCCCCGTGCGATCTTTTTAACTGCCATAATACAGAGTTTCCCTTAACTATAATTAAATTTTAGGAACATGAAGTGGATAATGAATATGGGAAGGAGAGGGGATTGTAATGTGTGAAAAGTGAAATAATGGTAGGGAAAAAGAGTGAATATTGTTCGATAAAACAATTAAGTAATCCATAAAACAATTATGTATTTAGTGCAAACAATCCAACACCAATTTAAACAATTACTATGTGTTAAAACTTATTGTTGGCATAGGGCCAGACCCATGGTTCAACGCTACAATAGCACACCAACAAAACCCTAACTACCGACCCTTTCGACAACACCTGCGAAGTAGATGAAGTCTCACCCGAGGTAGAGGCAGGGGTGGTTGCAGGACTCTAGTGTCTGAAACCTTAGTTGGGACATAGATCTATGACTGTAACACGTTAACAGGGAACTTAGTAGTTATAGTTCATCAATATCCAGTCTTAGTTTACAACGCAGTTAAACCCTAATTATAGAGCATTGCAGTATTTAACCAGATCTACTATATTCAAGCACTAAGCACATCCACATGGGCCAGATCTAGTATTCATCCATACTATTAAGAACATAGCATTAACATATCTATCTACCATTCATCTATATCGAAGCACTAAGAAATTTAACATATAAACACATCAATACATCACACAAAGAAGAGAAACACAACATGTACATGGTTCATCCCCACCCTGGGGCTATGTCCACCAACTCTTCGTCTTATTTATTAGCTTCTTCAATCAGTTACATGCACAGAGCCACAAAAACCCTACTTCACAGAGGACAAGAGATTTGCACACCTCGCTAGATCCTCCTTCCTCAAGATAGGTTACAACACTAAGCCTCTTCTCAATCTCTTACACTCACTTGCACAGAGCTCTACAAGACTCATACAATATGCACAAAAGAAATTTCCACTCAACACTTAGCACTTTCGATCACATAGATTGAACTTCAGCACTTAGCACACTGGCCTCTTCTTACATCGCCTAGCTACTTATTTATACATTACAAAATGGACCTAAGCATGGGTAAACCCATGGGTCGACATCCCCATACTCATTACATAATCTTGAATCCAAAAAAGGGCCCTAAAAGGGGTCGAGATCCCGCGATTTCTGCTTCGTCTTACGCTCCGCTTTCGACAGCCTGTCGAAATCCCAAAAATAGGTCAAACATGACCAAGGATCCTCAAAACTTGGTCAAGGGCCAACAACCCCCCAACACTCACCTGTGACTTGTCTTGAGTCACTCTGATATGGGTAGCTTAGTTTCAAAATCCTCGATCTTGGATCGAGCTTCTTCGACTTGCTGTTGTGCCATGACCCCCTATTCAACGAACTCTTGTATGATTGCTTCATTGACAGGTCCCTCTAGGTGTTGTTCAGTTGTAGTGAAGACTTGCTCCAATTCTTCTCCTTAGCCTTAGATCTCTTTGAATAGCTGGCAAGCCTCGTCCTGTACAGGTTGGAGCCTCTGAGTCACTTCCATGACTTTGCTCTGAACAGTGTGGACCTACTACTGGGCAGTACGCTGCTCTTGGGATTTATTCATCCTTTCAACAACTGACAAGGGCTTCAAATGCACATGTATTGTTTATTCTTGATACTTCACCTCTTGGAGCTGTGACTCCAGTGTATTCAGTTCTGGATTCTCAGTGAGTCGGTCATACGTCTTGGCACTACGATCACTCAATTTCTTACATTCCATGGCAAGGCCCTTGATTCTTTTAATTGTGCTTCGAGTAGTTTCTTCTCTTTGATCCCTTACATCCCACAGAGTGTTGGGCACTCTGCGGAGCTCTAAGTTTGATATTCGTAGTTGTAGTTGCTGGATAGCTTCTACGAGTTGCTATACTTGATGCGTGACTCGGTCTTCTACCTGTGGTTCTAATCCTATCACGGAGTGAAGTGCCCTATTGACTGCTTCTTTCACTTCAAGTTGCTCTGCGAGAAACTGTTCCTTTTCTTGTTGAATCTGTGCTTTCTCCTTTTCAAACTTCATCTGGAGAGAAACCTTCTTCTACTCTACAATTCGGCATTGTTCTACGAGTACTCCTTGCACTTTATTCAAGGCCTGGGTGGCTTGTTCTGTTTCTTCTTGTGCTCGACGAAGGCGAGCTTTGGTTGCATCTACTATTCGACAGAGTTGGGCTGGCTTATCTCCCAACTATGGTTCTCCCGATGGAAGGGGTGCAATGGACACTACGCGACTAGACTGAAGGGCCTGCTGTACCCCTCAGAGTTTGACCTCAATTCTATCGTACATTTCCTCCTACTTGGCTTCTTGTTTCTCCATGATTTCCTGCGAGGCGTCGTTTAGGGATGTTATGATGAAGTCAAAATCATCAGTAGTGAGTACAATCTGAATCTTGGTTTTCATCTTGGTTTAATGGCGAGCTGTCTGACCATAAATGCCTTTCTACCCATTCGGGGTGTTGGTCTAACGGTTATACTGCTCCCAACGACTATATTGCTTCACTATGGAGAATTACCATGTGACATTGTTCTGATATCCCAAAGAAGTTCCTATTTTGTACATTTTCCCTTTGTGAAGTTCCCTCTAGACCCTTCTGTAACTTTTCGATATTTTCTCTCTTCTTGCTAAGCTTTTGAGCCTTCTTTCCGGTGAGATTCATCTCATTATTCGTCTTTCCATTCTGATTCTTTTCTTCTTTTGACATCGTAACTTCGCGTTGTTGAGACTCTTTCCTAATATTCAAGGGTAATACTTCTTCTCTATCTGGGATAGGTACTTCAGTCTTCTGCAAATATTCTTATGTTCTTGCAACTTTGACATCCAAGTCTTTGGTCCTAAGTAGCTTTGATCTATTCTCTTGTTTTTCAATCAGCTGTGCGATCCTCCTAGTCATGAAATATTTCAACTCTTGGTTCTTCTTCTCTAATACTTCTTCTTCCTTCCTTCTGGCCTGATCTCTTTCAATCCAAGGTTTTCCTAGTAACATAGTAAATGGAGTGATGTTCTCAATAAATTTAACAACCTCAAAATCTTCCTCTGTCGAAGTTCCATGAACACTCATAGATATCTAGGTGAGCTTTCCACATAGGGTTATCAGTTTTCCTATGAATAATCCTATTCCTTCCAATGAAGGAATCATAGCAGGCTCCCCTAAAAGTTCCCAAGTTATTTTGGTCATGATATTTATCTGTGTTTCCTCATCCAGAACACAGTCAATGTCGAAGTCTCCTATTCTTGCTTCAATGCACTCTTTTTCTTTGAATATCTTTGATAAGTTTATATGTCGGTGGTCATTCATGGTTTCTTTCATCTATAAGAATATTTTCTCTGATTCTTTCTGGGGTTCTTCCATAATCTCAATTTCTGGATCTGCCTTAGGGTTTTCTTGGTTCATATTCATTCTTTCAACCTTAGCAATCATTCTAGGGAAATCCAATACTTCATGGTCCATAGCTCTATAGCAAAGGAAACTAGATCTTCTACCAAGGCATTCCTTAGCCAGATGTCCCAGTCTTCTACAACTGTAACAAAGTGTTAATCCTCGTTTTCTTTTAAATGATCCCCAACCTTTCCTGTACTGCGCACTAGGATCATAGAAGATAACCTACAAAAGATTATTTCTAGGATCTTGCATCCATTTGTTAGTCCAAATGTTCTCTCTATGCATAGGTATAACATATATTTCACTAATCTTATTAGATCTACTCATATCAAATCTTCTTTCATCTATCAATGCCCTAGTTTTCAAACTAGGACAAAGCTTATCAAACATACCTAGATCCATACTTTAGAAACAAAAATTTCCACTAATCTTATCTTCAGCAGAGCACAAAGCTTCCAGATCTAAAACTTTTCACTATTCTTACCTTTATCAGAGCATAGAGTTTGCAGATCTTACCTCTTTAAGAAAAAATTCTCACTTTTACCTTTCTCAGATCACAAAGATTTCAGATCTTACCTCTTTTCTTTAGATCGTACTTCTTTTCTTATCACAGAGCTTCACAAGTCAAGTGGAATATTGCACACTAGGGAAATAGATCTATGCACAGATCTTTTCACAGTTTCAGGTCGGACTTCCCACATAGCTTCTTCTTCCTCAGTTCCCAGCAATCACAGTTTCAGTCCTAACAACGGAACCATTTGTTGGCATAGGGGAAGACCCAGGGTTCAACGATACACCAACGCACCAACAAAACCCTAACTACCGGCCCTTTCGACAACACCTGTGAAGCAAATGAAGTCTCACCCGAGGTAGAGGCAGGGGTGGTTGCAAGACTCTAGTGCCTGCAACCTTAGCTAGGACATAGATCTATGATTGTAACACCTTAACATGGAACTTAGCAGTTATATTTCATCAATATCCAGTCTTAGTTTACATCGCATTTAAACCCTAATTACAGACCATTGTAGTATTTAACTAGATCTACTATATTCAAGCACTAAGCACATCCACATGGGCCAAATCTAGTATTCATCCATACTATTAAGCACATAACATTAACATATCTATATACCATTCATCTATATCGAAGCACTAATCAAGTTAACATATAAACACATCAATACATTTCACAAAGAAGAGAAACACAACACGTACATGGTTCACCCTGATCCTGGGGCTACGCCCACCAACTCTTCATCTTCTTTATTAGCTTCTTCAATCAGTTACATGCACAGAGCCACAAAAACCCTACTCCACATAGGACAAAAGATCTACGCACCTCGCTAGATCCTCCTTCCCTGGGCTAGGTTATAGCACTAAGCCTCTTCTCAATGTCTTACACCCACTTGCATTGAGCTCTGCAAACCTCATACAGTATGCACAAAAGCAATTTCCACTCAACACTTAGCACTTTCGATCACATAGATCGAACTTCAACACTTAGCACACTGGCCTCTTCTTACATTGCTTAGATACTTATTTATACATTAAAAAATGGGCCTAAGCATGGGTAAACCCATGGGCCGACATCCCCATACCCATTACATAATCTCGAATCCCAAAAGGGGTCGAGATCCTACGATCTTCTCTTTGTCTTGCGCTCCACCTTTGACAGCCTATCGAAGTCCCAAAAATAGGTCAAACATGACCAAGGATCCTCAAAACTTGGTCAAGGGCCAACACTTATTCACTGTCCACATTCAATTTCCTTAAAATCTTTCAATTAACACAGAATAATCATACTCAGAATCGTCATGACTTCACCCATTTTGTTTCTTTTCAATTCCTTCCCTTTTATATTAAAGCAAAATCCAATGAACACACAATTATACTACTTCAACTCTGCTCAGCACAAAAACATTAACCACTGCCCATAAATTAATTTCTAATATAAACATAGGTCTTTCCTGAGTTGGACAAACTCTTTTAAACTTGCCTGATTCCATTCCTTTGATAAATCTCATAATTAAATTTTCAATGAAACCATACTACCAAAACCCCATGCTTATCTTTGATGATGTAATAAAAATGAATGATGCACGATGTCTATAAATTGTACATAGTAGACAACAAGGCTATGGTTATCAATATTTTAATTTGCAATAATATCGATCGGGTAATTTAAACACATAGTAACAACAACCATCACTTCAATTTATACCACGTTGTAGGAAACAAACAGACCAACACATAACACAAAGAAGGAATTTCTGTGCTTATTCATTTACGCTTATCAACCAATTAAACCATGTTGAGTGTTGATCCAACTGTCATAACAAAAGGAGGAGGCGACTGTGTGCCCATTAACATTTCCAATTACAACTCTCCAATCGACTAGATCAAACAGAGACGAGCTAACAATCAAAGCGGATGTCAAAATCACTCAAACAAACTTATGACAATCAACCAATTCCCGACAGGCGAGACTAGTTTAGTTTACCAAAATCGGTCTCTATAACTAATGAATCAAAATAATCAAGGGCTTTCTTGGTGGAACCAAACACATGGAGACTGGAGGCCAACCATATCAACAATAGGTGAGAGCCTTCGAGACAAGCATGGTGGAACCATAATCTTTATAACCCTTAGATTGCAAGATAGGGTGATAGTTCGACATCAGGTAGGGTAGACCACGAGGCCGAGGAGAAGAGGTTCCTTACTGGATAGTAACCAACATTAAGAGCACACAAAGGCATAACCCTCGTGGTTTTCCCCAAAAGTTGAATAATGCTGATAGAAATGCAAAGCTCAGGTAATAACAACCAACCCTAAATAAAGCTTCTTGGCATAATAGCCACCCATAACCAACTGTGAGGACACCAATAACGTAAAATGAGCTTACGACCAGGTGGAAAAAATGATATGCAGTTCCCAAAAGGTGGTTCAATTATACACAACAACCCTATAACACCAAATATTCAGGCCAAGCAGAATGAAACCTTCCAACAAAAACCCATAAAGACAACATAGATCCATCACGGCTTCCACCACACAAAACAACCAATGAAATCACGACTTCAACCATCAAATTTTTCATTTGCAACGAAAAAACACAGTCATTCCAGAGAAAACACCACTCGTTACACAGTTTCCAACCTCAAGAAAAAAAATAGAACAATACATTACCAAGAAACCATTCATTTCATAAACAGATCGAGTTCATGGATGGGAGACAAAAACATACCTGTAACCAAATGGCCTTAAAAATGAGATCTTGGTCGAGCAGTTTCTTCCACGCCTGAATCTCGGAGCTTAACCACAACAAAAATCAAATGAACAATAACCAAGCTAGGGTGACGACCAACAAGAGAAGTATGAAGTGATGTGCATTTACTGCATGTCGCTTCCATCCTCCACTCTTTCAATTACATAGTACACGAAAACCAACCAACCATTAATCCATGCATCGAAACTTGCATACATTTCTTTCCAATTGCGCCACCCGATCCATATTAACCATTGCAAAACCATACTATAACATATATCACATGCACCCCATATAACTCAATAAAAATCGTATAGCCACTAACATTGCTAGTTATGACTAACATCAATCTCTTTTAACTTCATTTGCACATAGCATATCATAACATAGCTTCCTTTTCTTAGATTTATTCCAAGTCTTTTTCTATTTCTCTTGTTTCTTGTTATAACTAACATGTGTCTTGTGCAGGTGTAACATGTGATGAATCATGGCTACAATAGAAATGTAATTCAAGTGAACATAAACTATTTATAACATGGAATTTATATCTTAGAGTAACAAAATCAACACATAAAATCCATTATTCATCTGCCATATGTCGTAAATAAAACCAAGAGTTCATCATCAATCATGAACAATCCTGTAAGCATCACTGAAATAACAACATAAATGTGTAATAAGAACCTGATCTAATCCTCCAATATACAAGGGGGTCCCACCTACTAGTATTATATATCATTAGCTTAGTTTAAATAATAGGCTTTAGCAATACTTTGCGGGAGAAAACCTCGTTGAGATTTTTATCGTCAACAGGTACCAAATAATTGTTCTATATACAAGAAATCAATAGTGGGATACTTGGTTAGTTTGATTCTTTCTTCTTATATGGATAGGCTACCTTGAGAATTATTCATTCTTATTATTCACCTTAGAGGTATCATAGCTTGGCCAGTGGGTGGTGTAACACCCTGTTTTCCCCCAATTCTATAATTATTCTTAAGAATTCATGCATCGTAGTTGATGAGGATTGTAATTATTTTTTAAATTAATAAAAATACCAATCAACTAACTAACAGGGGAGCCTTGCAGTACTATCCACGATACCATGAGTGGGAGATGGTGAGGGGGAAACTAGGAATTTTATATGAGGAAAATAGGAAGGTTTCCCAGAAACCCAACCTACACCTTCATGACCTCGAATGACTAGCTTGTCTAAAGTACCATGTCCACTCTGTCCACAAGAAACCTGTTAATGGCATCAGATCAGGTAGTTGGATAATTTATGACTACCTTTAGAACTTGTACTTTGAAGAGTGAAGGGTCTATTGTAGTTGTCAGCCAAGCATACATGGAATTTCCCCTTTGATTCAGGAGATTGACCCCGAGGTTGCTTATGAAAGAAGTGAGTTGGGGAGCCCGAGGAAAAGGGAGAATGTTCCATATTGGAAAGAGGAATGAAGAGGAAGCAGGTGCAAAAAAAAGAGAACACGTAGACAAAGTGGATGGAAATGAAAAAGAGAAGACATAGCTCATGCAAAAATACACGAGCAACAGAGAAAATGTGATTTTTTCATGAGAAAAATAGGAAGCTTTCCCAAGACATGAATGATCAACTATGGAACAAAGAATACCCATATGCAAACTAGAGCAGAGAGGGTTGTGGGCCAGTGCTTGCTAGAAATAAATTGACACTGGTAAGGGGAGGGTGTCGAGGGATTGTGAAGTAAAGAAGGGACTCCCTTGTGCATTGGAAATCCAGTTGGGAAATCACCTAGTGAGATCATGGAGGTCCTGAGTTTAGTGGGAAGAGGGGATTTTTGTTGTTTTTAGTGTAGTGAAGGAGAGTAACCTTACTAATCAATTCCATAACCTGTTAGCCAAATTTTGAGAGTCCCCTGGTGGTATCATGTCCTAGCATGAGGGTGGATTATTGTAGAAAGATAAAAAGTGAAACATAGCCTATGGTTAGCTGTAAATGAATTCACCCTCAATTAGTTGGCTGGTTGAAGTTTAAACCGAAATAGATAAGTATTCCCCCATGTATCTATAAAATGTTTATTAATGAATATGAATTTCATTTTGTTTTCAATGATAGCTTCAAATGTTTAATGAATGATAATCTGAGTTTAAATGGTGTAACATAATCTCTTTTAAAAGTTTAATGAACTGCCTATGATAACTGTGCATGAGAGGTCCGATGGAGACCTGTAACCCTATGTATTCCTAAAGCCTTTGAATATAAATCTTGTAGGATATGAAAATCTCACTACAGGGGCCATGGTAAAGTGAAATGTGTGTAATGAGGAAGAGAGTCAAATATTGAGGGATGAGAGATAAATCCATCGCATGTATTTTCAGGGAAGGTTGTGGGCCGGTATGCCCTGAAATAACCCTTAACCATGTTAAAATCCATGTTTAAACCCAAGAGAAAAATTCAACCATTGATTTGGCCTACAACATTGATCCTGACTGTTCATCATAGATTTGGACTTCAAAGGAAGCCCATCGAAAGGAGGACCTCTCGAAAAAACTCAGAAACAATGTCGAGGTGAACTTCCCAATGGGAAAGTTCTAAGTCGTTGAGAGTCGTCAATATGGTGAGAGGGTAAGATGATGAGATATATATTATAGACCCATCATGTGTAGAACCTATGAGGCTATCAGAAAGGTGGATTTCAGAAAGACCCGTGAGAAATGAGTGAAGGAACTTCCGATGAGAAAAACCTGAAGATGAAAACCCAAGAGTGGTAAGAGCCATAGATCTGTCAACAATTTGGCCAATGAGATCCGAGACGTTGGATTAGATGGGGGTCCATCTTGACGAAAGAAATATATTTAAGTGGTATTGTTAGTTAACCATTGAATTTATATGAGAATTGAAATATTCCTCAGTGTTGGATGTGAAGATTTGATGACTATTGTATCCATTGGAAGATTCTAGTTTGGAAATAACCATTCGAGAAAAATGATCACCATTCTAAGTATACACAGGTCAATCCAATGGATCCATGTCTCGATGCATCAAATTCATCAACAATACAACAATTGACTCAATTAATATTTTACACAACAAGAAAAATTCGAGAAGATATTCTCATGACATGAAATGTATGAGAATATATCCAACTCACGCTCTTGAATTGATTTAGTTGATGGCACTCCAACTTGGGGAAAGTTGACCAAAAATTTGACTGCTACCTGGCGCCTTTCTTGTGCTTTCTAGAACCAATGTTAAGATATTGAGAGCATGTCGAGGGTGTTGTGAAGAAAACCCACTTCTTTCCTTCTCTTATAGAAGCCTGTATATATGATAAATTCCAACTCGGGTTACATGACTTCCTTGTTGAGGTTATAGGACCTAGCTTCATTAACCATCATTAGCAATAATCCGATTTTAATCCTCTAATTAATAAAATACTATGGAAAAACAAACAATAAATCATGGTATTCACCTTATGAGCCTTGGATGACCATTTTATGCAAAATGTGATGAAAGAGTAGTTTTTTTAATGGCAGAAGTGGTATTGAAAGGGAAAAATGGGTCATTTGGCATTGAAAATCGACGTTAATTTGGGATCTCGACATCTCCCCCACGCCTAAGGTTTTGTGTGTCCTCACACAATCAAAACATATAGATGTAAATGAAGATGGTGTCTTGATATAAAGTCCTAAAAACTGATAAGTTTATAACCCTATAGTTGATCAAGTGCTAATGGATGTATTAACACTTGGTGCCTTATTTCCTTTGGCTGCCTTTAGTTTCTTCTCTAAAATTTGATTTCATGAAGCTAATGAATCAATCTGGTTGTGCTTCCTTTTGACAAGATTCTGAAGTTTATCCTTGTGCACATTTAATTCATCAACTTGCCTCTACAATTGGGCACACATGTCCTTCAGAGTTCATTCTCACTCTTGATATACCTATCCAATACTTTTAGGTCTTTGACTTCAACCTTGAGGATGTCAATGCATCGATATTTTCTTTCAAGTCTCGACGAGATGGATCGATCATCAAAAAATTGGGGACGCACATAGTAATTAGTGGTATTATTAACATCATGATGCACACATGGGGGTAAGAATGAACATTTAGGTATGTCACACTTGACAGGTTTATTTTTAGACTTTTTGAACACAGGAATCAAGGATATCTGCTATTGAACATTTCTTTGTTCAATAGGCATGAGTTTTGGATCTAATTGAATCATATTTTTTTTATTGAGCATAGAGGATTGGGTTTCGACGCTTGAGGTTTTTTCTGAGCCATGATCCTGGTAACCCTTCTTGTAATTTTGATGGTAATGATGGGTGTAATGGAAACAATAGGATTCAATATGATAGGGGTAAGATTTGGCGGCATGGTAGGGATAGGAACAATGGATGATATAGGGATGCCATGATGGAATTTTTGTCTTGGGTGAGTTTTCTTATGGATATTTACTTTCATTCTTGGTGTTAATATTAAGGACAATAACAGGTACCTGGGGCATATTCCCCTGTGGACCCCCTCCAACATTAAACCCATTTCTAGATAAAAAGACATCCCTATTATATTTTCACTGCCTCAACTCCTCCATAATTAAAATATTGACCAACATTTGATGATATAGACTATGATGGAAATTTTTAGGGTTTTCTTGTATTCATTTAGCCATACGACCCAAGCTTTGATGAAGATAAAATGGAAAATTCAGATGTTGACCAGCCTCAAAGTGCAATAAAAGGATAATATGATAGAGAAAAGTGATTGCATATCATCCTTCACAGGTAATGATTTTCTGGAGTATGAACGTGAGGTTCTTCCATTTCTCCATGATCCATGTAGTTGGTACTCTCTTCTTCCAATCTGGCTTATGGCTGGTCAGACATAGGAATCGATCCCAGGTCCCCTGTACCACGGGATTATTTTTAAACCATTGTTCTCCTTGATGAGGAAGCCTTGTGGCTTTGGATAATGTATCCTTTGAAACAATGAAAACCAAATCACCAACCCAAGCTTCATTGACATCAAACCCACATGTGAATGATTTGGTGACTGAGGCATTGAACCCTTGAAATTTCTTTAAGAATGGTATCCATTCTTCTGATTTAAGGATAAAATTATTGGAATTATAATTTGGATAAAATTCTAACCCTTTGAGAGACCATGGCTCGATCCTCACAACACCTAATTTCCCCATATCTCCAGAACCTCAGTCATGGAAAAGTATGTAGAGTACCCTTTTCACACCAATTTGCATTACCAATACAACCAGGCTTTGGAATTTATGGGTATGAGCGATTTTAAACTTGTTTTGAATCCTTTTAGTGATTTGAAACAAGTAAGGGTTGATGGAATGGTTAATGAGAATGATAATTGGTCATTCCAAGCAATGATCGTGCATGAGGAGCGATGATCGTGGGTTAATTATGGTATATTATGGTCAAGATCTCATTAGAAAAAGTGGATAGGACATGGGATATTATTAGTTATAAAACTATTTTGTGGAGTATGAAAGTTTGGATAAAGGTATGGAAGAGATGAAATTAGAGATCAGTGTATGGTTTGGTTGGAGGAGTGAACTCACAAGTGATTTTAATGTGATTTTTCCATAACTTTAATAAATTAGAAGAATTAAAAATCAAACTATTACTTCAAGCTTACCTTTCTTTTACCTCAAGATGCATGCTGGGACAAGGGATAGATTTACTATAGTTTATATTGAGCCTGTAGGATTATTGGATACTTGTTGCTAAGCTATATGCAGTGTTGATGTACATATGGAAATATTTCTGGTGTTTTGACATTTTATACAAAGAAGAAGTAAATTGTTGCTACTGTTATCACTGAAATTTTGTCTGCACATGGCGACAAGAAATCCACATCATCAAAACAACAATGAAGCCACTCATGGAACTGAATTAGTTTCACAACACTCAAGAAGGGAAAAAAACTATACAAAGTAACCAAAAATTGAAGGGCGCTTTACAGCAGCTTGATGCGCGTGCACATGCGCGGGTAAAAAACGTGTTACTAGCGCATGCGCGCATGACGCGCGACTGTCAACACAAAAACCCGCGCATTTGTTAATACGGTGCATTAATTGCATAAGTCGGCCTCCTGACCGCCCACAGACCGGCCCCCAAGATGATTTGACCCTCAAATCAGATCCGGCTCTGCAAAATCGGTGGAT